>JAODAL010042798.1:0-34462 GCA_025379985.1 Phyllomedusa bahiana
GGGGGCTGAAAAAAGCAAAAATATTTGGAAAATGTCTTTATTTTGTGTTCCCTACAATTTGAAAGCTATTCTTTGTAGCGAGACAACCCCTTTAATGTTGTACAGAGTTTCTTCATATCAGACAGTTTTTGACATCTCTTAATTTTCAGTTATCTTCCATATTACAGTGTAGCCATCCATGTTATATTTGAATTTCAGCACCATTTAATCTGTACATAATATCACCTGACCCACAGAACATTAAAAGAACACTAAACCATTCCATCTGGCAGACATGTCTGGAACTCATCACTGGTGTTTTGTCTGCCTTTTGTTCTAAGGGTTCTCCTGTCCTACAATGTCCTCCATCCCTGTGTTTATTTTACAAGAACAACGAATAGCAACTTAACTTGGCATGAATCAGTAGACATTCTGTAAAAAATTCAGTGCTACAGAATTAGGCCCGTTTCTGAAATAACATCTTTAGGTTAACATCTATATTATAACACAAGATACAAAGTGAGCAAAATCATTCAACTCTTCCAAAGGGAGAAGACTTAAAGCATAAAACATAAAATTAATTTAAGTGAATAACATTGATTATTTTGTGACAATGGCACCTGTCAAGAGGTGGAATATATTAAGCAGAAGCTGAACAGCCTGTCCTTGATGTTGATGTACTGGAATAAGGAAAAGTGAACAGATGTGAGGATCGCAGTGACTACGACATGGGCCAAATTGTGACAACTGGTTCAGGGCATAAAAGACCTGCCACAAAATGGCATGTCTTGTAGGGTGTTCCCAATAATCACTGGCACCTATGATAAAAGTTCATTAAAAATTTTTTTTTTTTTTTTTTTTTTTTTTTAAAGTGTAAAAAAAAAAAAGATACACATGAATGTTCTCTCTGATTGGAATGACCTCATCACAAAAGGTTTGAACCACATGGTGAACGTCATGAGCGATGCAAAAACAAATGGCTAAGTTACCTCCTTTTAGACCCCAAACAAAAACAATAAAAGTTAATCAATAAGTCCCATTTTCCCCCAAAATTGAGAAAAGGAAAACTACATCTCATCCTGCAAAAAACAAACAGAATTTTTGCTTTCTTGGCCTTTTTACAGAGAATATGAATGATAATACAAAAACTATTTTTCCACTCATGGTTAGTGGTTGGGTGAAGCCATTTATTGTCAATCTACTGTGTTTTCTCTTTTTAAATCATTATAACAACCAAAAAAATCCAAATGACCCTGATCAAAAGTTTATATACTCTGGTGATTTTGGCCTGATAACATGCACAGAAGTTGACACAAATGGGTTTGAATGGCTAATAAGGGTAACATCCTCACTTGTAACCTGTTTGCTTGTAATCAGTGTGTGTGTGCATAAAAGCTGAGTGAGTTTCTGGGATCCAGACAGACTCTTGCATCTTTCATCCAGGCACTGATGTTTCTGGATTGTGAGCCATGGGGAAAGCAAAATAATTGTTAATGGATCTACGGGAAAAGGTAATTGAACTCTATAAAACAGGAAAGGGATACAAAAAGATATCCAAGGAAATGATAATCTCAGTCAGCAGTGTTTAAGCTGTGACTAACAGGGTCTCTGTAAAAACCAAACCAATTTCGGCAACAGCTGCCAGGAAAATTGTTCGGGATGCAAAGAAAAACCCACAAATAACATCAGCTGAAATACAGGAGTCTCTGAAAACTAGCGGTGTGGCTGTTTCAAGATGCCCAATAAGGAGGCACTTGAAGAAAAATGGGCTGCATGGTCGAGCCGCCAGAAGAAAGCCATTACTGCGCAAATGTCACAAAGTATCTCACCTACAATACCCCAAACAACACAGAGACCAGCTTCAAAACTTCTGGAACAAGGTAATTTGGAGTCATGAGACCAAAATCGAACTTGGCCACAATCATAAATGTTACATTTGGAGAGGTGTCAACAAGGCCTATGATGACAGGAACACCATTCCTACTGTAAAGCACAGAGGTGGATCACTGATGTTTTGGGGATGTGTGAGCTACAAAAGCACAGGAAACTTGGTCAAAGTTGAAGGAAAGATGAATGAGGCATGTTATCAGAAAATACTGGAGGAAAATTTGCACTTATCAGCCCAGAAGGTGCGCTTGGGACATACTTGGACGTTCCAACATGACAATGATCCAAAACACAAGGCCAAGTCGACCTGTCATTGGCTACAGCAGAACACAGCGAAGGTTCTTGGAGTGGCCATCTCAGTCTCCCCGACCTTAATATCATTGAGCCACTCTGGGGAGATCTCAAGGCCACAGTTTTATGCAAGACAGCCCAGGGAAATTTTCAGAAACTGGAGGCTTTTTGCCAAAAGAATGGGCAGCTTAACCAATCTGAGAAAATAAGAGCCTCATCCACAACTACCACAAGAGACTTCCGCTGTCATTAATGGTAGAGGGGCAATACACTTATTAAGAACTGGGGTTTGTTTTATCAGGATCAAATTTTGGATGTTTTTTGGTTTTTCATTATGATTTAAAAACAGAAAAAAACAGTAGTTTTGAAAAATAAATGGCTTCACCCAACAACTAACCGTGTGTGGAAAAAAAGTTTTTGTGTTATCATTCATATTCTCTGAAAGAAGGCCAAGAAAGCAAAAATTCTGCCGGAGTGTGCAAACTTTTGAGCACAACTGTATAAGTACCTGAATGGGACAATAGAAAATGCTATGTCTCTTTGAATGCAACACAAAACAAATACATTTTAAAAGATTAAAGCTATACGTTTTATATTCATACTGACCCATAGAATATAGGTAACATTGTTTATGCAGCATGATGAAAAGAGAAAAGCTGAAAATGCAAAAATCTATGGCGAAAATTCATATTGCTTTTTACTCTCCACATGAAAGACTTCATAAAAGTTAATAATTTACAGGTGCCCAAAATGATGAAATAAAAAATGTACTACTTGACCCATGAAATAGAACCCCAGATAGCTAAAGTGACACAAAAATAAAAAATAAAAGTAAGGCTCTTGGAATAAAACATGAAACTACATCTCACAAAGCTGTTTCACAGAGCCACAGACAATTCCAGACTCGCACTTCCTGGTTAGGCTGTGGGTGTATCTATAGCAGACGATTGGCATATCAACTCTATTATTACTAGCTGTTCCTGTTACAATGATATGAGTGCAAGACGTTTATAATCTGTAGTGCAAAAAGCTACAAAGCTCTAAGGGTTAAAATTTATCATTAACTTAGGTAAACAGACTCCAGTGCTAGAGATAAGACAGACAGACAGACAGACAGAAGCTTAGAGCAATCTAATAGGAGAAAGAGTAGGGAGAGGTGGTCCATAACCACGAGAAACTTGTGTACACTAGCAGTAGATCAAATCTTCTTTATCTCCTGAACAAAGAAAGCAAAATCATCAATTTATTTGGTAATCATCTTCATTTACCTTTTCCTATATGTTAAAAGCTAATCATTGTGGTAAGAAAACCCCTTTAAGGCGCAAATAGGTATGGTCGTTAAGAGGTTAAAAAACATGACAAAATATTTTACGTTTTAACTTGGCCTCAAAGATCTTGAACCAATTGAGCATCTGTAGGATGTGCTGGGAAACAATTCTGATCCATGAGGCCCCACCTCACTGCTTACAGGTCTTAAAGGGAATCTATTGTCATTTTTCTGTTTTCTGTATAGGATTATGGGGGCAGTCATGTTTCCTGGACTTCTTTTAAAAGAATAGAGAGATGCTGTACAGCAGCTAAATGTACATAACAGGAACATTGACTGACTTCTATATGAGAGTTGTCTAGGGATGTTCTATGATCTGGGAAGAAGTCGGTATGCAGGGAAGGGGAGAGGGAGAACTGTGACTATCTCCTATTGTGAATAGTGGATCCTGTGTTATCTATACATATTGGTGTCACCTTTCAGTATTATCCTGCCTGTGATAACGAGGAGACTGCTGGAAAGTTTTCTATACAGAAAAGGGAGTGTCACACTATTGTTAGGCCTAGTGGCCAAAGTGAAAACTGCAGGATTTCAGGATTTTTTTAAAAATATTAATAGTGATATAGAACATATACAAAATACAACCAAAAAATTCTTAAAAAATGTGTGTAACATAAAGCCATGAGTAAAACAATAGGTAATTTACTAATAGCACATTCACTTTAAAGGGTCAGCTACTATTGCCTTGGTGCTGGATGCCACAGCACACCTTTGGAGGTCTTGTGGAGTCCACACCTAAACAAGACAAAACTGTTTTGGTGGCACAAAAAGGACTTACACATTATTAGTCTGGTGCTTTTAAAGTTATGGTTGGTTGGTACACATGATGCAGGTTGCTTTTTTTCCTCCCATCATAAACACTATGACTTTATCAGTAGAACAGACTGCAGTATGCTAAAACTGGCATGTTTCTAAGCATGAAAAGTAAGGTTAAGGTCACTATAGATTGGAAGACAAACTGTTTTCAATACTACTGCAATCTCCATGTCAACAATGCTCAGTCTTAAGCACAATATCCTTAAAATTTATTAGCTTTGAAGCCCACTATTGAACATTTCATTGGGCTTCAGATCTCATCAAGATACAACATTCTTTTCTATTTCAAATCCTCTTTACTGCTCCCTACTGAAAGGTCCATAATGCAATTTTATATCTTGGACATCAAGGAACAATGCAGTAACAGAGAAAAGCTCTGCTCTCTTCCCTTCATTTTCGCCAGACAAGATTACTTGCACTGATGTATACTTTAGCTTAAAGGGTGTTATGCAGTGTATGACCCTGGTTTCTGTTGATTGGTATAAAGACATTTCAAAACTCTTGTTAAGCCACAGCCAGCCATATTGTTCCTTTGTTCTATGTACTCTTATCTTCCATATACTGAATACAAGCATATAGTATGAAGAGCAGAACCTGCAGCCGACAAAAGGCTAATTCACATGAAGGTATGCTATCTATTTATTGCATTGTTCTGCTTGTTTTGTTTGTGCTTAAATGTACAATTTACTGAAATATTAATAAAACTGTACATTTAAAGTAAAATATCACACACGATCCACACATGCCTCTTACTTCAGTCACAGTAATTCGAACAAAAAAGCAGAAAAGAAAAGTTAAAAATGTTTAACCCATCATGACCAGTTCTTCTTCATTCACCAAAAGGTTTTGACCAAAAGTCCTGATTACACTAATTACTGGTTCTTTGCCAAGTCCAATATGGTAATGTGCAATTGCTGAGAAATAAAACATTTGTATCTAATCCCCAAAACGCATCTGTAGATCTATAAATCCATACAGTGCTCACAGTTTATCCAAAGGGACATCATTTGTGAGCAGTTGTAAAGGGAAATTATATTTTTGTTGCCAAAAATGTGTAGGTTTAGGGTCAACATCTGCCTGTGAATCTATCCATCTTAGGTGCTAAAGAGGTATTAAATAGGTAGGCAAAGGTAAATAATGGTTATTACAAAATTTCTTAAGCAGTTCTTATCTCCTGCTTGTTTACACAAGCTTTTCTTGGTTACCACTACCTCTCTCTAGCAATGGTCAGGCTGGTGACATTATACCCCGCAGTGTCTTATCAGCAGGACAGAACTTGTATCTCTGATCTTGTCTTTCTATGAGAAAAAACTTTAACCTTTAGCGTGACTGATCAGAGAGAATCCTTGTGCCACCTTGTCAGATCTGCAGTGCACATATCTGTGTATTTACTGTACATACAAAGATAAAAGAGTTACTCCACAGCAGGGGCGTCGCTAGGCAGTATTGTCCGGGGCTCGTGCCCCGGATGTATTGCCTGCTGCCCCGAATCTTTCCTTCCCCGGCCGTCCTCATTCACTACAGTAGTGCGGCGGCGCCGCCGGGGCTCCGTGCAGGCTGCTGTGCAGGGTCCGGAGCCCAGCTCTAACTTTCTGAGCTGCCAGCAGCTTCCTGTAGAAGAGAGGAGGAGGAGGAGCCAGGCTGCAGTAAAGGCTCCGAGTGTCGCTCCACTCCTCCAGCAGTGAGTGCCGAGCCCAGCAAGCAGCCGGCAGATACTCAAGGTATTAACTGTCTACAGTCTGTATACTGCAAAGTTTCATAGAAAGGGTCTGTGGGGCCAATATAAATTTTAAATTTCAGAGTAACTGTCAGCTCTGGGGTATCCTGACCCACAGACTGACAGTCTATAGTTATATTGATTAGCTCAATCATGGGTCAGCATGTATATATGACCCATAGAGCTGATCAGTATAACTGTAATATATACAAGCTTCCTGAGGGGCAGTGTAATACAGCTTCCTGAGGCATGTAAAACAGCTACTGAGGGACAGTGTATACAGCTTCCTGAGGGGCAGTGTATACAGCTTCCTGAGAGCAGTGTATACAACTTCCTGGGGGGGGCGGTATATACAGCTTCCTGGGGGGGCAGTGTAAAACAGCTTCCAGAGGAGCAGTATATACAGCTTCCTGAGGGCAGTGTATACAGCTTCCTGAGGAGCGTGTATACTGCTTCCTGAGGGGCAGTGTATACAGCTTCCTGAGGGGCGGTGTATACTCCTTCCGGGGGGGGCAGTTAATACACCTTCCTGGGGGCAGTGTATACAGCCTTCCTGAGGGGCAGTGTATACATCTACCTACTTAAGGAAGGCATGATATACAGCTGGCTACCTTAATACGGAGGGACATTAACTACACAATATGTCTGCAGAGCCCGTGTACATATGGCATTTACTATGTGGTGCTCGCTGTGCTTTATAGTCTGGCAGTATTATTTAAGCATTGGAATTGATGGTGTTGGTTTTTTATGGTAAATTTTTATAGTAACAGTATGACGGTAATACGTGTGGTATATCTACTCCATGTATGGGGGCATTATCTGTTAGCCGTCAAAATTTAGAGGTGTTACATTATTAACAGAAATGAGTGGTTTTGAAAAGGCAATTTTGTCATGCTGACTTCTTTTACAAATGTGGGGCTGAGAAGAATGGACGGGGTTATTGAAATTTGTGGAAAATTAGTTGACAATAACGTACTTTTTTTTCTGTAAAAATACATGCAGCAACTCACGATGTGGTATGAAAATACTGTGTGAACCCCCACCCTACTGAGGGGAAAATGTAAGGGTATGTTCACCCCGGCTTAAACAGGACGTCTTTCAGTCCGTAATTACGCGCCGGAGTGCGCCTATTGCGGGCTGAAAACGTCCTGGTCATTACGGTAATCCCCAGTTCTCATAGAGATCTATGGATTACGTCTCCTCTCACTGCTCGGCGAATCCGCCGCGGGGTGGAGATAAGTGACATGTGAATTACTAGCGGCGTATACGCGCCACTGGTAACGATAGTCTATGGGCCCCCCGCTCCCACCCTGGCCACACATTGTAATTGCGGGGCGTAATTACGTCCCGCAGTTAAAAAACCCTGTGAACATTTGCCCCAACACAGAGGGCCTGGGCCCCGGATGTTTTAGGACCCTAGCAACGCCCCTGCTCCACAGCCAACAGTGTATCTTGGCAATATGCAAGTTTTTCTCTCTCACTAGAAGTTTTCTCTCTTGAGAAATACAGCTGTGATAGCTCACACTTGAAACATATGTATTCTTCTGTCTGGAAAATGTTCAATGTCAATGGGCTGGTCAAATCTGAAATCCAACCGTAAAATCTGATCAAAAAAAGTGACAAAAGACGAAAAACCAATTGTAAAATACAACCTGTTATAGAATCCGACAGGTTTTTTATAATTGCCGTGTGAACATACCATAACAGCTCCTCTACTTACAGAGAAGCTAATTATGCTCAGCACTGCTATAGAACAACCCACAGCACGAGGAGACGGATTGAGTCTGCCTGTGACTCAATGAAACAACCTTAGTGAGAAAAACCCTTTAAGGCTAGTTTTAGATATTATTATGTTAGTTCACTTCGCTCAGCTAAACATTCCTGTTTAAAAAGCATAAAGTATGGGAGAAACACGAGACTAACATCTGTCGCCAAAAGTGTTATACATTCAAACAACAATTTGGCTGGAGAAATAGCTGTCTTTTTTTCTCTTCTACTTTTCCATATTTGATTCTTTCCTGTCCAGAACACAGGGGTGTGCTTGCAAGGAAATCCATAACAGAACAACATCACTTTATTACTTTTTTTCACTATGTAGATGTTAGATTTTCAGACATGTAGGTGCAGTTCTGTAGATGGATTTCCAGAGAAAAATTGGTCAGTCATTGAGGAGCTTTGCAATGCTCTCATACAGATCATTAAAACTTTCGAATATCACCCTGGGATGTACCACACACACTTTTATATTAAATATCAGATACTCAGATGTGGGCAAAAATGTCTAGACTTTACCCATCAACGGTGCCACATATCAGGACATGTTGGGCTTTAAAATGTTTGCATGCTCTAAAAATAAAGTAAAAAATCTATAGCCTGCAATATACCTATGCCTATGCTTTCTGTACACTATACACAGTTGCTATACCTATGTTGGGCTCACCGGCAGTTTCCTAACAGTCCCAAATCCAGCAGGACAGTCTTGAATTTCATAGACTATCATGGGAGGTCTTCGGCACATGCCCTGGATCCACAGGTCAGCACCACTTTTCAACCATATGTGCATCGTCATGCATATACTGTTGTAAAATATGGTGGAGCGGAGAGCCATCCGCTTCCTGCTTTACCACTTACTCTTGTAGAATGCATGCCACTTCAAGCCTGTGGCCTTCAAGAGGTCGGAAGCAGTAGAGGTGAACCCATCTCTTAGGGATCTACCTAAGAGATGGGTTCTGCGTTTTTGTCTGCCTACCTAACGCGTGTACATAGGGGGTCTTCCTACCAACTATATAAGAGCATATGTGTACTATTATTTGGGCTATTATGGATGTAGAGTCTGTATAGAGGTGGGAGGCAGGCTGCTGGAAAAACTGAGGAGCTGAAGATATTTCTGTAGTGAAATCTGCAGAGACAAATTGTGGCTGGATGACATTGTCATGCAGAACTGGGCTACATGGATAACAAAAACTCCTGTCAGAGAAGATGTCACCTGTGTTCCCTTGGAAATTACTACATTATAATCATTTATACAGTCTGCAGGGCACCTAAGTACCAATGTATGGTCTTACTGTAATAGTTGATATTCAGCGGTATTATGGTGATATTATTCAGTCACTATATAGTCGTAACTATAGAACGTTAATGCTAACATTGTGTTCAATAACTTTATGAAAATAGCTTTTTATGTATAGTGGCATAATTTGGTAACTGTATAACTGTATCATACATACCTCTTAGAAGTACAGTGGTCCCTTCAAATTACAATGGCCACAAGTTACAATATTTTAACTTTCAGGGGACATTGTATGTTAAGTATGGTTTCAAAATATAATATTCCAGACACTGATCCAGTCAATTATCACAAACATTTTACTTGTAAAACATCTGTATTAGTGAAGTGCATGCAGCGATTGGTGGTCTACCATGTTTTTCCAAAAATAAGCCCTCCCCCAAAAATAAGCCTTAGCCCAATTATCACAGATTATTGGAGGAGGCTTTACATATAAACCCTACTCCAAAAATAAGCCCTAGTTAGTTAGCACCTCCTGAGTGATGTCACCAGGTGCCCGTTCCCGAGCCCCGCCCACTCCTATAAACAGCCTGTTAGACTGGAGGTTTTGTGGAAAGCTCCAGTGTTTTCAGGCTGAAGGACCTGAGATGATGTCACAGTCACATGACTTGCAGGTCCTTCAGCCCAGGCCATAGAGTGCAATGTGTAAGTGAAAGTTCAATGTATACACACATATACACTCACACACACATTTATATAGTCACATACACAATCCCTTATCCTAAAGATAAGATAAGGTAGATAAGATAAGATAAGGTACTGAAAGAATAGACACACACACACACTAGAAGCTGGTACTTCTAGTTCCACAGCAGCTGCCAAAGAACTAAGGGCAACATATATGAAAACTGTCTGGGTCTAAAACTCACTTATTTGCTCATAGCAACCAATCAGAGCGCCACTCTCATTTTTCCTGAGCACTATATAAAATGAAAGGGGAGCTGTGGTTGGTTGCTATGGCAACATGTATGAAAACTGTCTAGATCTAAAACTCACTTTGTTGTCCATAGCAACCAATCAGAGCTCCCCTTTGGTGCTCTGGAAAAATGGAAGGGGCGCTCTGGTTGGTTCCTATGGGCAATAAAGTGAGTTTTAGATCTAGACAGTTTTCATACATGTAGCCCCAGGTGAGAGACATTTTCCTTTTTTATGGTACATGTGTGTAAAATAAATAACCCAAAGAAGTTTCCGTCCTCAAAATAGAAACTGATTTCCAGCTTCCAGCAGCTCTTTCTGATGTTATATGGAAGGACTTGCTTTATCTTTATAAGTTATCTGCATAATTTTCATCTTACATTATGTTGGGTGACATTTTGGTGGTTTGGAACTAATTACCAGTTCCCATAGAGTTATGGTTTCAACATACAATGGTTTCACCATCCCGAAACCAATAAATATTGTGTATTGAGGGACTGCTATATTTGTATATATTTATATAAAATGTACTACGGGTGGGACATTTATCTTTATAGACCCTAGAAATGCCACAGTTATTTTAGCATCGGTCTGCTGGAGGTTGCTAGGCATGATTGGGTGTGCTTGGATGTAGTAGAGAGACGTTTTTTTACATGTGCTTGCTAAATGTTGGTAGGTATAGTGTTCTCCATATGCTGAGGGGTTGCATATTGCTGTGTACATAGGAGCCACAATAAGACACTGTTGCAAATCCCATGGGGGCTCATGTTTATTGAGGAATACCCTGCAGTTAATGAATGCTCCCATTGTAGTGTACCATCATTTTTCTAGTAAACATTTCTAAAGCAGTTGTATAAGGAGTAATTTGACAGTCAAGTTTATAAACTTTGGAAGTTGCCTTTCTTATTTTTATACTTTTTCTCTACTCCTGAACTCTCAAACATATTCATGCATTGTAAAAAGTACAGTGGTTGCATCAGTTGCAGTTTTGATGAGCCCTAATGCTCACAGATCCTCCTCACCATACTAGCACTGACTGTCCTACGCATGATCGGCAGAGCCCTCCTGAATCACAGCTGCACAATCTTCCCTATCGATCCCTGCTGTCACCTCTATGATCAGAGTCAGGAGAAAACAGGAAGTCACAGACACGTAAGTCTGAAGATGTAAGTGACTACTAGGACCTCTACATGATCCTTTACTGAAAATCCTTGCATTATCTTATATCACTGATATTCCTCACTTTTACAAATATTGCCTTTTGTTATGGGATCACAAGTAGCCTGGATTAACATTTATCTACTTGAAATTCTGATACTTCCATAAAACTTACAGTATGGGATAAATATGCATATAACAGAGATTTTTGGTTTACAATTGAGAAGATATTTTTCATGCAAGAATTTAATTACAACAACAGTGTGAAATAATTGTCAATGGAGTACCCGGAGTCACAAAAAAAATATACAGTGGAGACCAGTTCTTCCCACAGATTTGTATAATTGCCTGATGAAGGGGACTGTGCTGTGATAGCTTGCAAATATAATTTTTTGGCTTAGCCTATAAAGGAATCAGCTTAAACAAACTTAAAGGGCCACATGTATGAAACTGTTTAGGTCTAAAACTCACTCTTTTGCCCATAGTAACCTATGGGCAAAAAAGTGAGTTTTAGACCTAAACAGTTCATACATGTGGCCCAAAGACTTTAACCCCTTAAAGGGGTTGTCTCGCTACAATGATTGGGTTTTTAAAGATCTTTAAAAAACAAGCAGCTTTGCAATATATGTTTCATTACAAATGTCCTACTGATTTTGAGCTAGCCCTGTTAGTATTACTACATCAGCTTCTCAAATCTCTATAGCAGCTGACCTGTTGATCCTTATCTTACTGGCTGTCAGGTCTGAATGACTCATCACCTTTGAAGACAGGTTGGAGCAGAGAGCCCCTCCAGCACAGAATGCTTCTGTAGTGGAAGGGGGGGAGGAGGACTCTGGCGTCTGTGTCCTGGATTAACCCTGTGTGTGCCTGCTTCCTCCTGCTCTCTACACAGATAGATGTGACAGCAGTGACCCTGCTGTTACTATAATCATGATATGTCTTTGGAACTGTGACTATACTAATACTATACAGATCATGGGGCATGTGAATACTTTATGTTCTCCTGTATTAGGGACACATCCTGAGTATAGTACACACTGCCCTTGTTGTTGCTGGAGATGTGGAGACTTGTAAGCTAAGCAGGGGATATAGGAACACTTGCATCCTCTCTGCTCTATTAGCACACCACTTCACACTCATAGATCAGCCCTCTCCGCAACAGACCTAGGCAGACACACACAGGGTGAACTCTGAGAGCAAACCCCCTCCCCCCCCCTGTATAGAAGTTACGTAGCTGCCTGTGTGCTGATGGGAGGGGGGAGAGGAAGCAGAAAAGAACAGACCAAGAAGCACCCCCCGCAGTTCAAATTACCAGGGACACTGACAGGCTGAAAGCTGTAATGAGACAACTCCTTAAGCCGAACGCCTGAAAAGTAGTTAATGACCAGAACATTTTTTTAGTTTTGGCCTCCTTGCATTAAAACAGTTGTAACTTTTTTATTTTTTCAATGACGCAGTTGGATGAGGCCTCGTTTTATTCAAGACAAGTTGTACTTTATAAGGGAATAGTTTAAGTACACTTATAAATAATTGCAGTATTTTTTTTTATTTTTTTTCCCAAAAAATTTTTTTTGTTTTTTTTCTATTTTTTTTTTTACACCATTAACATTTCACACTTAATAACTTGTTAGATTAATTCTACAGGTTATTACGGTCGTGTGGATACCAAATATGTGTAGGTTTTTTTGTGCGTTTTGTAATTTATGGTACAATTATTTTTTATTAAATATTTATTTTTATTTTATTATTTATTTTTTTTATTCTTTTTTTTTTACACTTTTTATGTTTTTTTGTACTTTTTTTTTGACTCCCATGAAGGAGAACTGTTTAACATTTTTAAAATTTTTTTTTTACACTTAGTAATGTATTAGCATATTCATATATGCTAATACATGCTAATCTGTGTCAGACTGACACAGGCAGTGATTAGGACAGCACACAGTGCGTCCTAATCACTGGCTTCATACACAGACAACTCTGGGGCCACGCTAGGTCCCCAGAGCTGACTGTGCAGCCGTTCCCCGGGCTCTGTCGGGTCACCGGGTGTTCCGATCACCCGACAGAGCAGGGGATCCCTTTGATTGCGCTGCGGTAACGCACCGCCGCAATCAAAGGGTTAAAGCATCGGGTTGCGGAGGTTTCCTCCGCTCCCCGATGCCTGCAGGACATGCTCTGGGATCGGGGCTGTGTAGTTCAGCCCCGATCCCAGCGCAGCTGCGGCACCGGGCGCCGCAAACCCCGATGTGTGCAGCGACATCAAAAGACGTCGCTGCAGACGAACGACCCGCACCGGTCGCCGTCAAAAGACGCTGCGCGGTCGTTAAGGGGTTAAAGTTCTCACCCAACTTACTGCTCCACACTTATCAAGCTTTCCGTCCCAAAGAACATCCACTGCACATCAGATGCATCGGTCCTGGGTTCACGGCAAACAAACTCCAAAACAATGTCCAGAAAAATACAAATGGACCGGCATCTCAAAAAGTGGAAAATGCTTTATTTTATCTTCGCATACGGGTGATAAAAAATAGGAAAACATGGTAACGCGTTTCGGGCAACCTTTGCCCTTGTTCACTGAATGTGACCAACCCCAGGTCTTAGTGGTCACATGATAAAAGGAGTTGATTCGCTGTATGATCACATAAATATGTGACCTCACTGCAGGGAGATCAGTCGGGGACACCATTGCTCCAAAGCACTTGTAAGGTGGCAGCGGAAATGGTGGTTACTTTAGTATTTTACACTACCATAGGCCTGTATGGGATTGCGAAAATATCAGCCAAACCCCTAAAGGAGCAGAAGGGGCAAGGATGTGATCTGTTTGACGCTGTCCTTAAAACAACATGTCACATTCAGAAAAGTGACAGAGAACATTTTCTTTTATCTCATTTCTAATGCCTTCTGCTGACACACAGCATTGAGAGAAGCCATGTTCTCTGCTGCGTCTTGAAATAAAAAAAAAATAAAACAGAACCAGACACACAACAAAGCACTGACAACAAGGCAAAGTGCTCGACTAAGTAAACTAGAACTGACAAGTCAATTTGAAGCCTGTCCCTGGATGTTTTGAAATGCAGAAATTATCTGTGGCAGGGCTGATCAAAATAGAGCTCTCATGTCACCTCAAGCTGAGTGGCCGAAAGAGAGGGAGAATTAAGTGCTGCAATTCTGTCTCCTTATTAGCAACTGGACACCAATGGATCAGCTGGGAGCATTGCATATTTCTTCTACTAAATAGCCACAAGACGGATTAGGACTTCAAAAATACTACTTAAAGAGTTTATAAAAAAATATAATCATAGTATAATACAGGACACTTAATTGGTACAATATAAAAATACTAAATTTTCTAATATGGCACAGTATTCGGCTATGTTATTATCTCCAGTTTTCTGTTCTATCACAGGTAAAAAAAAATACAAAAACATCGGCATTGCTGGTCCCTTAGGGTGTGCCTAAAAGGCAGTGGACAGAAAAAGGACCTGAAAACCAAATCCTAAAAACGTTCATAAAACTAAGTTTCTTGTCCGCTGCCTGTCAAAAGCTGCTGAAAAAATGTCTGTTTTATGGCGTGTTTTTTGCACTTTTTGTTGTGTGGGTTTTTTTTTTTTTTTCAGAAATGTACAGCATTAGATTTGCTGTGTATTTCTGCAAAAAAGCACAAAAAAAGTCCGACATTTTACATAGACTCCAATAGTAAATTTTCTGCTGTACTCAGTTGTTTTTTGGAAGGTGACCTCTTTACAGTCATATTTCAGCGTTTCTACAAAACAAAAACACTGAAAAAACAGACGTTTTTGTGTGCTGTGGAGACATAGCCTTACATGCCAAACACCAACATGCCCAGCGGACCAACTGTCTATAACGTGGTCCATCGGGTCTCAGACAGTGTCAGACAAAACAGTGCTGCATGCTACCTCAAATCCTTAGCATGAATGTGAGTAATCCAGCGAGTAAAATCTCCTTCCTTTATTAAAAAAGGATATCTCACGGGAAAACATATAAAGCATGTGTTTTACGCAAACGTGTTTCTTGGCGTAACACACATGCTTTATATGTTTTCCCGTGAGCTATAATTTTTGAATAAAGGAATGGAGATTTTACTCACATTCATGCTAAGCATTTGTGTTTGCTGTCTATGAGCCTTGACCGGAAGCTCTCCGTGCGGGATTCCTAATCTCCACCTAAGACACCACTGATGAGTTACGACACTGAAAAAGGGTTGAGTATAGCTGTAACTTGCTTCTTTGCTGCATGCTACCTATTTATTCCATCTTTTTTAACTGAATCTATAATAGAGACTCCTTGCAGAATGAAGATGGGAATGTAGCCTTACCCAGAATTCATCAGCGATAGTATAAAAATGTACCACTTCCTCAGGGCACTTAAAACAACAAGAGCCAACATTTGTATAGCAATATCATATCATTTACTTTGCATATGGACTAAAAGCAACCTATGTCAGACATTCAGCTTTAGGTGGTGTGTATTAGGCAAGGGTTTGTAGCTGTGGCCATTGATAACTGGATCAGACTGTTGGTAAACGTTTATAAAATAGTCGGGTGTGATAATGGATCTCTACTTTAGAAGAAGATGCAAGAATCGATAGAACATAGGCACTGTGTACTTATTTGACAGTACTTGGAGGACCTTCTTTCACTGAATGAAAATATACTGGTCAGTTGTGCCTTGCAGTTTACATGTAAGACAATCATATTTGTGGGCAAGGGTGTATTTGCCATTGGGCACCCAAAGGGTAGCACAATTTTGGAGGCAGCACATTTACAAGTAAAAATTTTGTTGCAGTTGGGTTATACTGTGGGACTTGAAATAAGTAGTAGACTTCCGCGGTCCTGATTTCCCTGCACTCTTTAAACTGTGTAAAACTAGAAGTCAGCATGCATCTCTGACTTCTTCTAATTCGATATATAGTATACAGATTGCAGGGAAACCGGGATAGTGCTAGGTCAGTGTTTCCTTTATCCAAATTTGCAGCAAAACTACAGTGTTTTGTATGATATTTCAGAAAAACCTGGTGAAAACAATCTACATATGATGTATGAAGCCAGCCTAGCTCACTAAAGTGGGGCACATGTAATCTGAGTGCCTAGGGGAGCATACACCATAAATACTAATATGTTTGTGGGTCAAAGATGTTGTGTCATTCCCCATAAATAGTCTGGGGGATGTGTATTAGTTTCAGGTGCCCAATTAGAAGAAAGACTTTATAATATCATCGGATACACCACTGTGTGGAGGGAAAAGATAATATTCCTAATTGCCTTCTGGGTGGGGGGAGAGTGGTTACATAAATGACCTGGTGTCCAGTGAGCAGACAAAAAAATGAGTGACCTGATGTCTAGCATGGAAGCTAAATAGGGGTAGATTAGGTAGTATTCAATGTGGTACTGGCTAGGGTAGGGGGCTTGTGACATGTAGGGAGGGAAGGAAGACTTCTGGCAACATTTGTGTCTGTCACTTCAAACATTTTCTGTTTCTATGATGAAACCAATAAATGAAAACAGTTGTGAACATATTCTTAGTCAACAAGTCTTAAAGAGGACCTGTTCTGATAAAAACAGAAAAAGTTAAAGTAGAATAAATTATAAGAATTATTTTAAATAAATGGAAAATCTCTTTTATGTTGTTGCACTCAATGAACCATAACATTTTTATTTTTCTGTTGACTAAGACACTAACAACCTTTTTTGGAAAGATGGATAAAAAATAAAATATATCCCACTGTCTGCCATGTAAAATCAGTGGAGTCGTTCAGATGACGCAGATTTTATTCCAGTATTTTTCGACGTGTACTGTCCACGCCTTCAAAGAATAAATTTGTCAATTCTTTGATGAGTTTTAATAGTATAGAGGGCAGAAATCTGTCACAGGCAGCCCATGTCGTTTCCTCATTGCGATTTCACACTCGCAAGTGCAGAATTGTCAACAAGAAAACAATGAGTTTCCGCCACGCCAGTGTTCACACTGAACAGTACTTTCTGTGAACATCTCCTAAAAGGTTTTTCCATCTGGCTATTTCACAGATCTTGCTCTTCAAAGGCAGCTTAAGGGTTCCACTTACTGATCAGGCTGTGGATGGTTATACAACATTTCATCTCTGCTATTCCTAGCTGTGCCTGGACATTGGAGATGTAGTGTTTTTTTTTTTTTTTTCTTAAAGTATGACACTGTCCAAGCAGGATGTTTGGCCATAAACATGAGCTACCAGAGCTTTATAAGTCATGATAGGAAACTTCTACTATAAGAGAAAAACGTATGTGCTGACAAAGGATTATCTATATATTTATATAAAAAGAGAACAGTGTCACAGCAGACCTGACAACACTGCACAAGAATACTGAGCGCTACCAGTAACTCTCATGGGCTAAAGTTTCTCTCTGCAAGCTACTATCTGTAACGGCAGTGGTAGTGGATCCACTGGGCCACCGCAAGCTATGGTGAAAGCCCACACCAGGGAGCGGGGTCTAAGTAGAACCCGGTTTTCACCAGAACCCGCTGCGAAGCGGGATGGACTTGCTGCGGCGGGAAACTACCAGGTCGCTTCCACTGGCGGGACTTGCTTGCGGTGGTAGCCAAGGGTAAGCGTGGTACAAAATCGTAAGGCAGGCTCGTAGTCGGGTACAGGCAGTAGGTGAGGGTAGGCGGCAGAGGTTCGTGGTCAGAGGACGGTAGCGAAACGGTACTGTACACAGGAAACACTTAGAAGAGGCAAACGCTTTCTCAATAGGCTCCGAGGGCACTAAAGATCCGGCAGAGGACTGCGGGAGGAGGACCCAATATATAGGGTCAGCGGCCGGCAACAGCCCATTACCGGCGCACTGGCCCTTTAAATCTGAGAAGGCCGGCGCGCGCGCGCGCCCTAGGGTGCGGGGACGCGCACACCGGCCGGGACAGGCGCCTGGTCTCAGGAGCGAGGTCGGGTGAGTAGTGGACCACCAAGGGACGAGTGCGGCCACGGTCCAGCGCACTGACCGCGGGGCCACTCACCCCTGGTACAGAGGAGAGGACCAGGGAACGGGCGTGCCCGCAGCCCGGGGGATGGGCTGCGGCGCCGTTCGTTACACTATCCTTCTGATAAGACACAACAGGGAGTGATGTTACCAGTCCAGCCACTGCTATTAGAGCAGACAAGGTAGTTAGTAGGCTAGTAAATCATCTGTATATAAGCAGGTGATACAAACTGCTCTATCTTTGAAATGAAGCAAAATTAGAACAATGTAGTTGACAGTAATGTTTATTTACCACTGCCTGCAGGTTTAAAGCTAATCAATACAATTAAAATAAAGTTATCTAAGTGGGTAAACAGCCAATGTCAGGGTTGTTTCTGATCTTGGCAATTAGAGCAAGGTGATGACTATATGATACACAAGTGACACACGCAGAGCTTATGTACTTATACCATCAGTGTGACATACCGTACTATTATTGTAGCTTGCAATCAATGAATAGATGCTGTGATAATACTATTATATATAATACTATGTAACAGCACAGAAAAAGGTAAAAGGGCAAAAAAAATTGTATCACTAAATCAAAAGGGGTTTTTATTTTTCTGACTTTCTATATTGGAGAAAGCTTTATATTTTGATATTTTGGTCTCCTACTATTTTATGAGGTTTTCAAGAAATAGTTCCTCCTTTATTTGGCCAAACATGGTAAGCTTTGTTCTGGAAAATGTAACAAACAATCAAATTGAAGTTTTCTGAAGAGTTAACATTACTTCACATACATCATATAATACTAATCGTTAAACAGTCTGATTCAGTGTATGTTCATATATACAGCAGGCAAATAAATGTTATATTGGAAGAAACTTCAGATTCCTTTATAAGTAGCCTGTTATTTCAGCAACTGCACATAACATGTGTGGAGAATATACTGAAATATCTTCAGAAATATTGCCAGAGTAATTACAGTCAGTCATTCCTACATTTACATTGTCCACTTGTGCTTTGTGATTCTACCAGCGATGATTAAACTAAATTCTTTCTGGTTATGCTTGACAGACAAAAGCTGCTCTATAATTGATTGAGTGGTGGTTTTTGTATGACATCCTTGGTTTTCCAGGGTAAAACTATTTCAAAAATTCATTCATCCACTAATGGCCCCCAGATTTCATTATATTGTCATCCACGGCAGCACTAAATGGATTAAATACTGAAAGAAAAATGTATATATATACGTAATAGTACTAGAAAAAACAGCTATCCCTAATGTTGTGTCATCATATCTGTCCAGTCATCTGTTAGCAAGATACTAGACTTCTAAAAACAGATTAGAATTATTTCATTAAATATTCTGTATTTCAGAATTTACCTCTTGGTTCTGGACAAAAACACAAAAAAATGTCACTTGTTAATGTTTCTTCTCCGGGGTTCAGTCTTTATCAATCCACTGCGCCTTTTGCTCCAAATAAGTACATTTTTTAAATTAAGTTATATATTATTATATATAATATATTAACTATATACATACATGTATACTGTACACACAGTATGCTAAATTTAGGGAAAGGTAAAGAAGATGCCAGACTTAGAAAAAAAAATATATACAGTGGGTTGTAAAAGTATTGATACCCCTTGAATTGTTCCTCATTTTAAAACGCTACAGCCACAAACTTGATATTTTATGTGATGGAGCAACACAAAGTAGCAAGTATTTGTGAAGTATAAATAAAATGATACGTGGTTTTCCAAATTTTTGCTAATTAAAAACTGAAAAGTGTGGTATGTTTATGTAATCAGCCCCCTGAGTCAATACTTTGTAGGGCCACCTTTATCTGTAATGACAGATGCAAGTCTGTTGGGGGATGTCATTTCCAGCTTTGCACATCTAAATTCTGGAACTTTTGAAAATTTTCCCTTGCATGATACCTTTGGCGAACATTTGTGAACAGCAATTTTCAAGTCATGCCACAGATTCTCAATGGGATTTAGGTCTAGATTTTGACTGGGCCTTTTTAACACATCTGTATGTTTATGGTCATTTTTATGTATGTTTATGGTTGATATTCTGCTGGAAGGTGAACCTTCAGTCCAGTCTCAAGTCTTTTGCAGCCTCCAACAGGCTTTCCCTGCATTTAGCTCCATCCATCTTCCCATCAACTCTAAGCAGCTTCCCAGACCAAGGTGAAGCTTCCAGCATGATGCTACCACCACCATGCTTCACAGTGGGGATGGTGTGTTCAGGCTGATCTACAGTGTTGGCTTTTCTTCACACACAGAATTTGGCATTTAGGCCAAAAATAAAATTTTGGTATCATGTGACCAAAACACTTTTTTTCCATATGCTTGCTGGGTCCCCTACATAGGTTTTTGCAAACTGCAAACCAGACTTCTTATAGTTTGCTTTATAAAAGGACTTTCTTTTTGCCACTAATCCATCATGGCCAGCTCTGTGGAGCACATGACTAATAGTTGTCCTGTGAACAGATTCTTCCACCTGAGCTGTGGATCTCTGCAGTTCATTCATGCTGACCCTGAGCCACTTGGCTGCTTCTCTAATTAGTGCTTTCCTTATTTGGGCTGTCAGCTTAGGTGGACAGCCATGTATTGATAAGGTAGCAATTGCATCATACTCCTTCTGTGGTGATCACGGGTGCAGAGAGGGGCAGAGGAGAGAGCTGGAAGCAGAGGGAGCCATGGTCGCTCTGGTCACGGCTGCTAACACTCTGATCAACCACATCTCTCGTGCCTCTCCTGTTCCGGCACCATGTTCTAAGTTTTAGTGTGAAAAACTGTCCGGGGGAAAATCCGTACAGTGTGGACTGCTGAGAAGATTCTCTATTTAAATCAATTTAAAAGGTTGACGTCTGTTTAAAGATGGTTTTAAAATCCCAAAACTGTTTGCAATACCGACTGAAAAACCTGCTGTTTGGACAAAACGCAGGTGGATATCAGTGTAGAGAACTACACCCACTAGGGAGAGAAAAGCTCTCCTGGAGAAAAGACCCAGAACATTAAATTTACCTATCTTTTATAACCTCCTGACTTACCCCCACCCTGTGTTTTTGTGGTTTTTCCAAAGTCTTGAGTGACTGCAGCTTGTTACATTTCTGCAAAATGTAACTATGCACAATTCCCAGACATGCTCACAAGCTACACCGAGGGAAATAGGGGTCACTTCTAGAACATTCTGAGTGCAATAATAGCAGAAAACGGTGCAATAATCAATAAAAATTATTAAACATTTTTAACTCTTAGTAGTATACTGTACCACCTACTCCTCTATACTACACTTCCATTTATGGATGATGGATTAAACAGTGCTCCATGAGATACCCAGAGCTTGGGCTATTTTTTTAATACCTAAACCTGCAATACACTTTGCTACAGCTGTCTATTGTGTACCTTGTTTCTCATGATGCTGTTTGCTCACTAATATTTCTAGCAAACCTCTGAGGCCTTCACAAAACAGCTGTAGTTATACTGAAAATAAATGACATACGAATGTACTCTATTTACTAATTAGGTGACTCCTAGAGGTAATTGGTCACACTGGATTTTATTTAAGGGTACCAGAGTACAGGGGGCTGAATACATATGCATGACACAGTTACATACTTTATAGGGGGGCTGCTACTTCACAAATACTTGTACAGTGTGTTGCTTTATCACAAAATAAATCTATTAAATACATTTAAAGTTAGTGACTGTAATGTTTAAAAATGAGGAGTAGTTAAAGGAGTAGGAATATTTTTACAACCCACTGGACATAAAAACTGGACAGGTGCAAATATAGTTAACTTGCAAAAAGTCAATACATTCATGTTAAATTCCTCGCTGTTCCAGTATTGATGGTCCATGGACCACTGAGGTTGAGAATGAGCTTTGTTATATATGCAGCTGTACAAGTTGGTTTTTAATCCCTTAACCCGTTTTTTTCACGCTCATTTTTTCTTCCCGCCTTCCCAGAGCCATAACTTTTTAATTTTTTCAACGACAGACATATGAGGGCTTTATTTTGCAGAACAAAATGTACTTTCTAATGATTTTATTCATATTACCATATAATATACCAAGAAACCATAAGTGGGGCAAAATGTGAAAAAAATTACTTGCTCCATGTTTGTGGACATTTTGTTTTTACGGCGTTCAATCTTCGGTAAAAATTATGTATTATCTGTATTCTACAGGTTGATATGCATTTGGCAATACCAAACATGTACAGTTTCCTTTATGTTTTGGTACCATAAAAAAATTCCAAACATTTTCTAATTTTGAAATTTGCACCGCGGCGCCATTTTCTGCGACAAATAACTTTTTTGTACTACCGTGTTTCCCCGAAAATAAGACACCTCCGAAAGTAAGACATAGCAAAGATTTTGTTGAATTCTCTAATATAAGGCATCCCCCGAAAATAAGACATAGTGGAAATCATTAGAGGGTTGAAGGACCTGTGCAGAGGAGGTCATGTGACTGTGATGTCACCACAGGTTCCGAACATCCAAAGGAGAGTAGACAGAAAGTACATGTAAGTAATAGAGGGAAGAGAGGGGAGAACAGAACAATGATACTGACACACACACATCTCACAGGATGGCTGATGGGGCATGCTGGAACTTCTAGTTCTACAAGTCCCAGCATGTCACTTTTGCCATTCTTTGAGATAAGTCAATGCAGCTGCCATAAAATGTCCTTTACATAGACATATATCATATGATTTGTGACTCTTAACTTTAAGATATATACACACACACTAGTATAGCATGCGATAATTTATTCATGGAAAAATAAGACACCCCCTGAAAATTAATATAAGACGCTGTCTTATTTTCGGGGAAACAGGGTAACACCTACGGACTAGAGTGAGGGTGCATTTTTTGTGGGCTGAAGTGTACTTGTAATGGGTTCGTGGATTCGCTGGACCACCGCAAGCGATGATAGTTAAGCCACGCAAGGGAGCGGAGTCTAAGTAGCCCCTGGTATTCACCAGAGACTGCCGCAAAGCGGGATGGACTTGCTGCGGCGTGAGGCTACCAGGTCGCTACCCCTGACGTGACTTGCTTGCGGTGGCGACCGGATTAATGCGTGGTACAGAATCGTAATCTAGAGACGTAGTCGGGGACAGGCAGGAGGTCAGGACAGGCGGCAGAGGTTCGTGTCAGAGACGGGCAGACGGTCAGGGCAGGCGGCAAACAGGCAACGTCAGGAAACATAGCGGAGCGGACTGGTACACGGGTAATCAAACAGAACTCCAAACTCTCTCTAGACAAGCTAATGCACACCAACGATCTACCATAGAGTGCAGGTGGTGTAAACCTTATATAGGACCAGCAGCCGGCAATTGACTAATTACCGGTGCGCTGGCCCTTTAAATCCAGACCAGCCGTCACGCGAGTGCGCCCTAAGCAGCAGGTACGAGCGCGGTGGCCTGGACAGGCAGGAGCAGCGTGCACAGGAGCGCGGACGGGTAAGTGAGCAGGTGCCCGGGCAGCAGGGGGATGGTTCCGGGGGCGGCCGCGGCACCCGCCGCCAGACCCCTAAGGGTAAGCACCAGGCCTAAAAAGGCCTTAATGACACAGGTACATTTTTTAGTTTTTACCTCCCTGCATTTCAACAGTTGTAATGTTTTTATTTTTTTAGTGACACAGGTGTATGAGGACAGGGGTGTAGCTAAAGACTCATGGGCCTGGGTGCAAAACTTGAGCTTAGTCCCCCTTTATCCCCAGACACCATCCGTTGACCAATACTTTTCAATGACAGATTCCCGACTTGATGTGACGGATGTCTGCGGTGTAGCGCGCTGCAGAAAAGTAGGTCGCGTTACAGGGATTGTCCCCTAGACGCAAATTAATTTCAAATGGGGCCAAATAAAAACAAGTTAAACAGCCGAAGTGTCTGTTCCCTCTTCCCCCCCCCCCCCAAAAATGGAAAAAAATACAACTATGCTTTTGGTTTTTTGGGTTTAGTTGTTGTTGGAGTTTACACTGAATATTTTAATTAACTTATCTGTATTCTGCGGGTCAGTATGTATACATGGGCCACATTACCAGTGCATGTCACCAATATATAGTGACTAATACCACCATAATATTACTAACCAAACGAGTAAAGCAAGAACAATATTACCAATAATAACAATATACAAGGACCAAATAATACCCCACATATCAATACCATATAGTGACTAATAAAACATACTGTTACTGAGTAAACCAGTATACCAAGATTAATAATACCAATAACAACAGACAAGCACCTAATAATACCACCACAACATGGCCACATATCACCACCATAAACAGTCTGAATAATACCATCGTACTGTTATTGAATGTAAACTGTTACACTAAGACTAGAGGTGGCCGAATTGATTCTAACGAAGTGGAATTCGTTTAGAATTTCAGGAAAACTTCGATTCTGAACGAAGTCGAAGTTTGGGGTGATTCGCGGGAACGAAGCGTGTTTTTGATTGATAAAATGGCTGCGAGCACATGGCGTTACATGGGGCAAAGAAGTCTGGGAGGAAGAAAGGAGTAGCCTAAATGACATGTGCACAGATGAAGCCAATCAGAGACCGGCGGGATTCTGTGACGTCACCGCACATTATAAGTCCGGACGCCATGCTCGCTTCTCACACTCCTCTAACTGTGCTGTGTAGGGAAGGTGCTGCCACTGCTGCTTATGATATCTCATACTAAAGAACTCACTTTTATACAGCAATTGTTGGGGGGGTGTCACAGCTTGTCTCAGAGACTGCTTCTCTTACGTTCTAATTCTGATTTTGTGAGGTATTGGAACTGAAGTCCAGTGTGCGTCCAATGCAGTTGCATATACATTTTAATGCTATCTGCTCAGTTCTTGAGCACATTGAATATCCAAGGGTTATTTAAGCCTGTTCCTGTTGTATTCAGTTAAAGAAACAGCGTTTTTACAATCCACTTAATTTTTGGTTGCTCATTTCTTTTGCGCAATTTAGTTCCAGGGGTTAATTAAGCGTTGTTCTGCTGTTGTGGTCACTAAAAGAAACTTTCTTTTTCACCGGCAAAGAAAAATTTTTGCCTGTAGCATAATTCATAACCGAAGGTTAATTACGAGTTTTTCTGTTTTTGTGCTCCGTAAAATACACGCCGTTTTAACACACTACAAAGCTGGTAATTGTTGGCAGCACATTAATTAAGTTGGCAGCAAATTAGTTAATTAAGCCTGTTTGTACTTTTATATTCAGTAAAATAACCAGTGTTTTTAAACGGCACATACAAGTAAATTTTTCCTGGCCATTTGTGGAGCACAATTTATATCCAAGGGTTACCCTAGCTTGTTAGTGGGTTATCTTCATTAAACAGAGTCTGTACATTTTAGAACAAACAGTATGTCAGACAGAGAGGTGGCAGGCTCTTCACATGCGAGTGGCAGTGGCACAAACATTCCTGGATCAGGCCCAGGTCGCAGCACAGCAAGGGGACGTCGCAGCAGGGGTTACTCGGTGAGGCCACAACTGCCGGTGTCATCTAGCGGCCGTGTGTTGTTCAACAACCCAATGGTTCTTGATTGGTTGACTAGGTCATCCACTTCCTCCCAGATGTCATCTGATAACCCCAGCCAAGAGTCGGTGGGACCGTCAGACACAACCCTTAGTTGGCATGGCCCGGGAGCGGGTCAGCAGCCCTCACCTGTCCTCAACCCGCCACGGTCCCATCCGATTCCCTCAGCCAGAGATCTACTATGTGGTCTGGGCTCAGCGCCACTATACAGTGAGGATGAACAATTTGAGGAGGGTAGTCAGCAGCTACTTGGATGCAAAGAAATGGGGCCAATATACCCTGCTTCTTGCAGTATTGATGTGGAGAGTGGCATGGGAGGTTTTTTGGCAAGCGGTAAGCCTCTGTATACCAAGACCGTTGAGGAGGACAGCAGTGACAATCAAACACTCATGAAGTATAAACATTGGTGGTTTTGAATCCAGTTTCTGCATTCACCAGTTTGTTCAAATGCAGCGTATGGAACTTGAACTGAAGGAGACCATAACTACAGGAATTGTTTTAGGTGTTATTTTGCATTCTGTGCCATTGTTGATGGAATTCAGTACAAAACTGGAAATGGGACAGAAAAAAAAGAAGCAAAAGACAGCTCCCCAAAAATGGCTTTGTAGTAAAAAGGGGAGGCCCTCCCCTGTTAAAGGTGGAAAAAGGGGAGGCCCCCCCCTTTAAGGTGGAAAAAGGGGAGGCCCTCCCTTTACCGGTAAAAAGAAACTCCTTTTAAAAACCTGTTCATCAATTTCCCCCCGTTCAATAATTTCCCCCTGTTAATATATTTATTCCTGTTCATCAATTTCCCCCTGTTCAATAATTTCCCCCTGTTAATATATTTATTCCTGTTCATCAATTTCCCCTGTTCATCAGTTCCTGTCTGCCTGTGTACCCGACCTTTATGCTACGTTACCTGACCTCGAATCTCCGCTGCCTGTCCTGACCTGTTGGTCTGACCTTTGACTACGAGCCTGCCTGACGATTCTGTACCACACTTTAGCTTGGCTGCCACAGCAAGCAAGTCACGTCAGGGGTAGCGACCTGGTAGACTCCCACCGCAGCAAGTCCATCCCGCTTTGCGGCGGGGTCTGGTGAAAATCGGGACCTACTTAGATCCCACTCCCTGGCATGGCTATTGGCATCACTTGCGGTGGTCCAGTGTATCCACTACCGCTGTCCGTGACAACATGAAGCAGTGGAATGACGTTATTCATCTCGTAGTCCTGGCGACTGCCAATAAACGCCATGTCCAAAATGAAAGGGGGCCTGGGGCAACGGCAGGTGTCACGCATGAGCTGCCATGGCCAACTTTAAAAATTACACAGGGGTTGTCCCTCCGCCCGCTTGGATCATCAATAAACCATTAATAGCCTTTCTTTTTCCCGAGTCATTCCAACATATGGAGGCTGGAATTCCCCCTTTGGGAAATGTCACATATCAACCTATGTTGGGGGAGGCCAGTTTTGCCGCTGCAGCTTAAGGAGGGTGTGATAGGTGGTGTAAGAACAGCTGAAGTGCATGCAAAGTTTCCTGGCACTTTTTAGAATGTCTTGCAGATGGGTGTAAGACTTAAACAACCTAATTGAGCATTTCCTCCGGTCTGACTTTGTTTGCCGGGGAAAAAATCATCCTGTCCACTTGGATCATAAAAAATTTTAAATGGCCTTTCTCTGTTTTTTAATTTTCCTCTGTTAATATTTTTATTCTTGTTCATCAATTTTCCCCCTGTTAATAATTTTATTCCTGTTCATCTTTTTCCCCTGTTCAATAATTTCCCCCTTTTAAATTTATATTAATTCCTGTTCATCAATTTCCCCCTGTTCAATAATTTTCCCCCCTTTTAATATATTTTTTCCCTGTTCATCAATTTTCCCCCTGTTCATCAGTTCCTGTCTGCCTGTTACCTGACCCTTTCTGCTATGTTACCTGACCTCGAATTCTCCGCCGTCTGCCCTGACCTGTTGGCTTGACCTTTGACTACGAGTCTCGTCTTACGCTGCGCCTCGGCTGCCACCGCAAGCTAGTCGCGCCATGGGTAGCGACTTGGTAGGACTCCCGCCGAAGAAGGTCCATCCTGCCTTGCGGCAGGCTCTGTGCCGGAAACCCCTCGGGCCTACTTGGGGCCCGTGTCGTTACAATGGCTGAAGTGAATGCCAATTTTCCCTGGCCAGTTTTTGAATGGTGCGGGAGTCCACCACTTGAAAAGGGGAGGGACTGCAGTACCACCAACTTGGACAGGTGCACGATCAGCTTCTGCATTAGGGATGGCTAGACGCATACTGCTGTCTCTTGGCAATCGTCTCGGTGAACGACTTCTGGCACCATGAGCGCCGAGGAGCAGGAGTTTCTGGACCGGTAGAGTATGTAATAGACAGGTAGTTGTCTTCAGCTTAGGTGGTGAATCCATGATTGGCTGAAATTGGAGGCGTGCCTCTGGGTGCCTCAGCTGTGGTACAGGATGGAACACCACATCTGAAACACGTATGATGACACTGCATGATGTTGATGCAGGGCCGTGGTACTAACGTTAGGTCCCTGGTCATGCTTTACTTTCTGGCCACAGATTCGACATATAGCCATGTTCGCCTCCTCTGGTGTCTTAGCAAAAAACTGGCACACCGCCGAGTAGGTGATTTTACCACCAAAGCGCTGCACTAACTGACTGTTACCGCCGCTGACGCGGTGAGTCCCTGTGCCGCTACTTTCTGGGACCTGCAAAGTGGGTGGTCGAAATCGTGGCCGCTTGGCTCCCAACCTCGCACTGCTGGGGCCCCCCTGCTGACTTTTCCCGGCCCACTATCGATTACGGGCTGCCCCCACTGCCTGACACGCAAGCTGCTGCTTCTTTCCCTATGATAATGATGAACCCTTGTACACTGTTGGTCTGGGTCAGCTGATAGCATCAATAGCTTTCAAAACCGCCAGTTTCTTTATGACACCCAACTTTAAAATCTCTGGCCAGACATTAATTTTCTACTTTCCAAGATCCCAGATTGTCTGTCGTCCAAAGCCTCCTTCTTCTCCTCCCATCTCCTAAAACTTAATGTAGAGAAAATGGAATGCTTCCAGGGCCGGGACAATGGGTAGGCGAGGGTAGGCGACCGCGTAGGGCGCCACTTCATCTCAGGGAGAAAAACGGGAACAAGCAAGCAAGGAGTTGACTGAAGTTTCCAGTTGGGGTGCACTTTATGCCTTGTTTAACTAGGGCACCAGAATAACTTGTCCCAGCCTCGCCTGCTTCTCCCGGCCCCATGTGCTATCGGCTACATCGATTAGTGTTTGCCTGTCACCGCCGTCCTCCTCAACGGTGTCGCTGTACAAAGCCTGACCTCTCGCAACATAACCCCCCATTGCAACTCTCCTCATCACTATTTGCCCGCTTCTGCAAGAAGCAGTGGATGTCTTCCCCATCTCTTTGCTGCCCACTGTCCTCAAATAGTTGGTCCTCACTGTATAGTGGTGCAGAGGCCACAGCACATAGTAGTTCTCTGGCTGTGGGAAGGAACGGGACAGAGGTGGGTTGAGGAAAAGGTGAGAGCCCCCCACCTGCTCCCGGGCCATGCCAACAAGGGGTTGTGTTTTGACAAACCCACCGCTCTTGGCTGGGATTGTCAGATTGTCATCTGGGAGAAAGTGTATGACCTAGTGTGTGGTCAACACATGGCCGGTAGATGACACCAGATGCTGTGGCCTCGCAGGGTGACTCCTGCTGTGACGTCCCATTACTGTGCTGCGATCTGTGGTGGCTCCGGTAACCTACTATTGTGTTCTTTGATGCTATGGTAGGATCGTAGCCCTCAGCTTGTTTTTTTTCCCGCTTCGCTGCCATGACTTTATCAGGCTACATTCCCCTTCAGTTTTTTGGTCAGTTTTGCCCTCTTAAGTGCCCAGGGAATTTTATAGTGAAGCGAGTCTAAGAGCGGCGGCAGTCATGTGCGTGTCATACTAAAAACAAAAATTATATTTAAGACCAAACCCAAGCTCCCTCTGCATATTTAAGCATGGCACAACGTTCTACTGCACCCTACAGGCTCTGTGCAGCCTGGAAATAGCTGTTTTTTAACGTGATTCGTCCCGAAGTAATTCGAACCGAAACGAATTTTGTTGGAAAATTCGGTGAAGTCACCAAATTGAATTTTTGAGAAATTCGCCCATCTCTAACTAAGACAACTATTACCGCCATACAGTGACCATATAGGGGTAGATAGCAGTGTACACAAGCTCTGCAGACATATAGGTGATTACAGGGCAGTTACATTTACATTTAGGGACTCACAGGTGATGTCTTTTCTGATGAGTCGTTCAGAATTTACTGCAGAATTTACCACACAAACATGTTAGACTCCAAACAGTGAAAGTGCCCCCAACCAACTACAGGGCCCTCATTTGTGCCACCAGTAGGTGGGAAGACACCCAATATAATAGCCAGCCCACACTCTGTCCCCCCCCCCCCACCAACAACAAAAAAGGCAGGCGTATAGGTAGATACTCTTTTTAGGTAGATTAAACCCTAAAAATTTGTCAGATAAGTGGCAGACTTTTCCTATTAAGTAGGTAACGTCCAGCTTCAGTATAGGGCCCCCCAGTAGGTAGCTATATTGTTCCCACAATAGGTAGTTGAAGGGAACCCTATATTGAAGGGGGACTTTACCCACTTAATATGAAGAGTCTGCCTTCTTATCTGACTAATCTTAGGATCTAATCTACCTAAAAGGAGCGTATATAGGTTGGAATAGAGGGTCTCCTCAGTAGGTATATAAGGCTCCCCCACTAAGTACATAGACCCCCAGTAGGTTAATATAAAGGTCCCCCTAATAAGTAGGTACATAGGGTTCCCCAGTAAATAGGTAGGTATATAGGGCCCCTTCTAGTAGGTTGGTATATAGAATACCCCAGTAGGTAAGCAGGTACATAGGACCTCCAATATGTAGGTGGTAATGTAGGGCCCCCAGAAGGTGGATATATAGGGCTCCCATAGGTAAGTAGGTACATAGGGCCCCCAGCTGGTAGGTATGTACTGTCCCCCAGTATTTAGGTAAGTGTATATAGGGTCTAGCCCCAGTAGTTAGGAAGGTGTATATAGGGCCCCCCAGTAGTTAAGTAGGTATATATAAGGCCTCCCAGCATTTAGATAGGTATATATATGGCCCCCAGAAATAAGCTAGGTATATATACGGCCCCCCTGCAGTTAGGTAGGTATATATAGGGCCCCCAGCAGCTAGGTAGGTATATATAGGCCAACAGAAGTTAGGTAGGTATATATAAGGCACCCATTATTTAGGTAGGTTTATAGGGCCATCAGCAATTAGGTAGGTATGTATATAGAGCCCCCAGCATTTACGTAGGTATATTTAGGGCCCCCAGCAGCTAGGTAGATATATATAGGGCCCCCAGCAGCTAGGTAGGTATATGTAGGGACCCCAGCATTTAGGTAGGTATATATGACCCCCAGCAATTAGGCAGGTGTATATAGGGCTCCCAACATTTAGGTAGGTATATAGGGCCTCCAGCATTTAGGTAGGTATATAGGACCCCCAGCAGTTAGGTAAGTATACATAGGGTCCCCCAGCAGTTAGGTATGTATACATAGGGTCCCCCAGCAGTTAGGTAGGTATATATAGCCCCTCGCCCCAATTTAAAAAAATCATTATAATTCTCATCTCTCTTCTCCCGCTGGATTCCTCTTTGAATCTGGAGCGGGCGGCAGAACGTCATCACGCCGCCTGCTCCGAGACACCAGTTAAGGCGTCTACTATGCCCTAAGCCTAGACAAGGCAACGCGTCGCTGCCTTCAGTGGCTGAACAGACGGGATGAGTGTATTTCGGCCATTCAGCTACAGCCGCTGTATGCTCCATGCAGGCGGCGACTGCTATATTGCTGGGTCTATGTAACCCAGCAATGCAGCTGAGTGGCGAGGGTGCAATGCAGCCCAGTCGCAAGTGCGACCACTGTGGCCCCTGTAGCTATGTCACTGTATGAGGACTTGTTTTATGCAGGAGAAGTTGTATTTAGGCAGGGGTATAGTTTAAGTTTACATATAAATTACCATATTTTTCAGACTATAAGGCTATGTCTCCACTGCACAGAAAAACGTCCGTTTTTTTCAGCGTTTTTTTCGTTTTCTAAAAACGCTGGGAAAAACGACTTTTAATCATCTCCCATAGACTTCTAATGTAAAAACCTCTGCTGTCTCCCCTGAGCTTCTTTTTTCTGCTCGTTTTTTTTAACTGGTCGTATTTTGAACTGCTCTAAAAAACGCCAGAGCAGGGCAGAAAATTTAATACAGGAGTCTATGTAAAGCGCCGGACGGCTTTTGCCGTGTTTTCGCTGTGTTATTTGCCACGATTTTTCAATGAAAACCCTCCCAAGAGACCCAAGTCCCACCTATAGTGGGTGCTAATTAAGGTTATACCTGATCAAATTTACATACAATTGTCTGATGTGTCCTTTTTTGTACCTTTTGTAATAAAATGATCAGGCTTTGGTCACTAACGATTTTTGCACAATTCATATATTTTTCGCTAAAAATATTTTTTTTTTATGGATTTTGAAGTAGAATCACATTTTTTTGTGGATTTTGGTGCTAAAATCCTTTTCTTAACATATTTTGTCGCTAATAAAGTTTTCGCTTCTGATGCCAAAAATACGTTTTTTTTACGGATTTTGGCCCAAGAATCCGTTTATTTACGAATTTTCACACTAAAATACTTTTCTTAACATATTTTGGCGCTAATAAAGTTATCTCGCTTCTGACGCCAAAAATACAGTTTTTACGGATGTTTTTTACGCTAAAATCCTTTTCTTAACTTTATAAGCGCCAAAAAATGTTAAGAAAAGTATTTTAGCGCCAAAATCCGTAAAACAAGGATTCTTGCGCAAAAACTGTAAAAAACTGTAAAAAAAACGTATTTTTAGCGTCAAAAGCGAGAAAACTTTATTAGCGCCAAAATTAGTAAAAATGCAGATCGTAGCACAAAAATCCGTTAGAAAATGGACTTTAGGGCCAAAATCCATAAAAAATGTATTTTTGGCGACAAACGCAAGATAACTTTATTAGCGCTAAAATCCGTAAAAAGACTACAAGAAGACATATAAATGCAAAGAGGTGCTTTATTTACCCTTTTGTAGGGCAGAGTTACATCCAATGGCTTAATTTATGCATACATTAAAAAACATGCTTAAAGACAAGCAAAAAACGCTTGTAAAAAGCGCGCCAAAAAATGCAAATCGCAGCAAAAAACGGCCATTTTTTCTGCTGCTTTTGACAGGCAGTGGACTGAAAACTCAGTTTCATGAACGTTTTTTTTTTTCATATTCCAAGCTTTTATTAAGTAGTCAAATAGTAAGTTTCAAAAACAGCATACTGATATATCGACAGTTGGTATACAAGAAAGGGACACATTGGTCATATTCAGCATAAAAAAACATCAATTTCACATGGCGTATGAATATTGTGCATGTAGCAACAGTAAGTGAAAGCTGCAAACAAGGCAGAGGAAAAACAGGGAGCTAACATTGATGTGTTGTTGATCTGAGAAAGAGGAGCAAAGTCTTGTTGTTGAAGAGCAGGGATAAACCCCGCGAGTCACAACAATTGCCCTTTTACACAAGCAGGTTAAAGCCATTGGAAAAAGCATTTGGAAAAACAAATTTTATAAATTTTTAACGTTCTAACATCATAACCTCAACCCAGAAAACTAGAGCCAGACTAAGGAAACGAGGAGAGGGGCCAAAAGTATAAATATTCCCTGAGAGGAAGAGGGAAGAGCTGACATCCAGCGTCGCTCGCCACAGATATAGCTCAAAAGACCAGCAGATGGCCAGACCATGGGTACAGTCGCTCTACCCCTTTTAAAAGTCAATAAATCCGGCATATGCCTCTGAGCCAAAAAAAAGTTTGCCATCCGCCCACGAGCTATTACTTGTCATTAGTTGGTTGCGGTCCCAGCATTCTTCCATCTGTTGGATATGGGAATCCCCTTATACCATGTGCATGGAAGGGTGTTGCAGTCGTTCTCCACAGCCCTTTCTGGCCTTTCGCGGCATAAAAATAAAAAAGTAGTTTACCCTGAAGAATTTGAAGGGGCATAGGGATAATCTGTGAGAACCACCCTAGGGTCACTCTGCAGTTTTTATTCCCCGTCACTAAAATTTAAGGATCTGCAAAACTTTCCCCCCGAAGCTGCAACGATGGGCAGACCCCAAATGGGGAATGTCTACCGCTGTTTCGCATCTCCAACAGACGTTAGGAACCCGGGGGGGGGGAAAACTATGTAAAGTGTGGGACCTGTCCAGCGGGGAGAGTTTTTTGAAGGAAGTGGAAATTCCCGCAGCTACAAAAGGTAGGGATTTATAGGCAGTTGTTGGGTTTCCGCCCGTCCTCCTCGGGGAAAAAAGGATCTTCCGAGTTCCCTTCCCAGGCCAACTTATAAGTGGGCCAGACCCCGACTAGAGGATTGTTCCCAGTTTATATGCTTGGAGTAAATGACTTCGATGGCTATCGGAGAGCATTGTTTCCCGGGGGGTTAGGGGGCTGTGAAGTTTCAAGACAAGTTTTTTAGAAGCGTAGTAAGAAGGGTTTTAGGTATCTAAACCAGGGGCACAAAGGGGGAGGGGGAGGGGAAACCCTCATCTCTGCCTGGGTTTTAATCCCTGTGAGGTAAAGAACGCAAGAACCTTAATGTCTCCCCCACTGTATCAGTCGTGGGATAGGGGCCAAGTGTTCCCCCTGGGGGGTTCCCCGTTATTTTGGGTTAGTTTGGGCCTCCGGGAGGGGGGGAAACCTCTGGTAGACCCATGGACTCCCGCCCGAACGT
>JAODAL010042799.1:0-34459 GCA_025379985.1 Phyllomedusa bahiana
GAAGTGGAGTGATAGGTGGAGGTGAGAGGACTAGTGGTATTAAGGTGGAGAAATTATAAGTGATGAGGGGTTGTAATTTTTGTTTTTGGCCCTGGGATTCATAACACAATGGTGGGGAAGGGGTAGAAGAGAAGAGTACAGAGCACACCTTACAATCTCTTTGGGGGTGGGGGGATAGAGACCATCCTCCTGGAGATTTGTGTGCTTGTGTCTGTGACTGTCCTCCCAGAACCATAGTTGCCCAGGTTGAAACTCCCGTACCCCTGCACCCCAGAAAAATCATTGATTATGTCCAGACCAACGTTTTGATTGATTGTCTTTAATAAAATGGTTAAATAGAGCTGATGTCGTGGAGCGTTAATTAGATACAAAGTTTTTTGTGCAATTTGTACTGTTAAAATTTTTTGTTTTTGCAATTAAATTCCAGTGCTTAATAATGGAGGTTTCTGACATATTCATCTTCCATTACTACTGTCACAGGGCTTGGGTTAGCCAGCATGGTTTTTGTCATCCCAAAGCTTACACGAACTCGTGGTCACTGTTTACCCTATTACTCCAGCACACCCAGGGTACTGTAAGGACCAGTAACTGACATCAGATGTGATGGTTAGCTTCTAGAGTGGCTGCGAGCTGGTATTTTTAGAATGGGAAATGGGACCATTTATCAATGGACCCTTACCATTCTAATAATATCAGGCTGCAGCATCGTTTACCTTGGTTGGTTATGGAGGTATCTGACAGACGCCTCTCCATTACTTTCGCTCGTGCTGACACCAAGCCCGAGCAATAGTAATGGCGAGGTGTCTGTCAGATACCTCCCCTACTATCACTGGAATTATATGGGGAAAAAAACACACGGACAAATTGCATAGGTACACAGAATAAAACACTCCCAGCCCTCTTTAACCGTTTTACATGAAAAAAATAGATCCAAGGTTGATCCGACAAAGTCCACTGAATCCGAAGTAGTCCAAATGGAAAGCTGCAGATAAACATTACACACAAGCATAGAGTCTGGATAGATTACTCAGTATCCAGGAAAACTGGATGCCACCTTTGGATGCTGAATAGTCAATTGCCAGAGTCTCTCTCCTGTGGCCTGTCTCCTGCCCCCTGAAACCGCCAGAGACAGACCACAGGGGGCAGGAGACAAGGGGGCAACTTCTAACCCCTAGTGCCACTGGAGACAGACCGCAATCCTTACACACATTTACCCATACATACAAGTACCCCACACACACAAGTACCCCACCACCACGCACACACACAAGTACTCCACACACACATAAATACTCACACATACAAGTACCCCACACACACAATTATCGCACAAGTACCCCACCACCACACACACACAGTACTCCCACACACACAAGTTCTCCACACATAAATACCCACCACCACACGCAAACACAAGTACTCCCCCCATAGGCAAATACCCCGCACACAAAAGTATCCCCACCATGCACACACAAGTACTCTCCACACACATGCACAGAAGTATCTCCCACACACAAACACAGTGAAACTCCCCTTCTCCCCCGGAATTCACCTGTCCTGCTGCCAGCATCCGTGTCTCCGTGCGCCTGCATTGCTGGGAGAGAGGAGGAGCGTCGCGGCTTCCACTAAACCCCCCCCCCTCCTCCCAGCACTGCTCTGCGGTCCGAAGCTATCTACCTATGTAGAAGCTATCATTGTGCCGATGGCTTCAGGGCAGCTTCAATGCCCCTTCTCATGTAGAGCACTGAGGGACGTTTTGCTGGACCCTTTCCAGTGGGTGGGAGGAGGATCCCCATCTGTGGAAACCCGCCGCCCAACCCGGGAGTGCAAGTATGACTTTACCCCACATGCCAGGGTCTACATAATAAGAGTTCTGTAGGCAAAAAGGAAAATCCCATTTCAATCCTTAAAGGGTTGTCTCAGTCTCACTACAAGTGTGCTTTTAATGTTAACAGATCTTGCAAAAAAAAACAAGTCACTTTGCAATCATGTTTCCTACCTAATTCCTAGATATCCCTGTATTGTAAGGGCTGCATCAGCTCCTCAGGTCGCAATACTACAGACCTGATTTGAACTCTCCTGTAGGCTGGCCAGCACGGATGCTAAGCTACAGCCTGGCTTCTACAGCAGCCCATAGAAGCCAGTAAACAACGACTGCCACTTATAAATTCAAAAAAAAACCAAGAAAACATGGACGGGAATCAATGTAGTGAGACAACCCCTTTAAGGTCAGAATTTGGTGAAGAGTTAAATAGAAACCTGAGAGGAAGTGATTCCCTTCTATATATTTATGGACACTTATTGCAGTGTTTCTGAGGCTGTGGTCGGATCTGCTCCCTGCCCACTCATTAGGGCCACCTTTCCTAAACAGCCTGAATTCTTAGTGAATTTGGATCCAACAAGGTCCTGGAACCTTTATATACAGATCCAGATGGAAAACCCCGCTCTGTCTATTCCACCACATCCTAAGATGCTCCTATAACCATGGAGACCTGGTGACTGCAGTCCGTTCAGAACCTACAGACCCTCATCGTCCCGTCCATGAGATCAGCGAGTTGTGCGCTTTGTCTCATGATGATCTGGTATATAGCCATGATTAGTATTGTCACTAACCAGATGGTGTCCACTTGTATTAAAGTGCTGCCCCATTGGTATTGAAGGGCCAAATGTGTGGGCAGAGGTTGGGCATCTCAGAATCTTGTCCAAAAACTTCCAAATACAGAATGCCAAAAACTCGTTTAGTATTTTTTATCAATCTTTTAATACTTCAATGTTGCGCACAAAATGTCAGCAACTCTCACATATATACATGTAAAAAAATAGAAAGAAATTCACCTTTTTTGCATTTCAATACAAGTCCAACCTAGGATCCTCTCTGCATGCTTAGCCAAGCGATGCAGCACCGAGCGTGTGGCTTAATTCGCTCTCTGCTCCCTCGCATCTATCAGGGTCCTCTCGCAGCCTCGGCACGGCTTAGCAATACTGTAAGCTCCGAGCCTGTAGCTTGTTCCGCCCTCCACTCATCACTCCTGCTACGTTTCGGGGAAACGCCCCTCTTTGTCAAGCATCCTGGGACAGCATCGTAATCACATATATATACAAATTACAATACACGATTAAAAACAATGTGCAGGTTAAATCTTCTACATCAGCTTTTCCTGCTGATGTAGCTTGGTTATTAGAGGTGTGGTGACATCAGTCTTCTCCAGGACCCCATACACAGTAGGGGGTTCATAGTGTGCAGTTACATCCCATCTGCTCCGGGGCCCCATACACAGTAGGGTTACCAGAGGAGCAGTGACATCATCTCCCTAGGCCCAATATACAGTAGGTTTAGCAGAGTACAGTGACATCTGGTTTTGGCTCCAAGGCTCCATACCCAGTAGGGTAGCAGAGGTGCAGTGACATTTGTCTGCTTCCTGGGCCCCAGTACCCAGTAGGTTTTAGCAGAGAGTGCAGTGACATCCGTCTGGCTCCTGGCCCTATACGCACTAGTTTATGCAGAGGTTCGTGATAACCTCTTACTCCGGCCCCATACACAGTAGGTTAGCAGAGGTGCAGTGTACGTCCGTCTGCTTCCGGGTCCGTACACCAGTAGGTTTAGCAGACTGTAGCAGTGACATCCCGTCTGCTCCGGGGCCCCAACCCACAAGGGTTACAGAGTCATGACATCATCTCCCTAGGGGCCGCATCCATCAAGTAGTGGTAGAAAGTGCAGTGACATCTGTTGGCTCCAGCTCCATACACATATGTTTAGCAAGGTGCATGAAATCCGTCTAGCTCTTGGCCCCATACACAATAAGGGTTAGCAGAGGTTCAGTGACATCCGTCTGCTCCGGGGTCCCCCAAAAACATGGGGTTGGGCAGAGGGGCAGTGAAATCCATCTGCTCCGGGGGCCCCAAAAACACGTAGGGTTAGCAGAGGGGGGCCGTGAAAATTCGTTTTGCTCTGGGGGCCCCCATACACAGTAAGGTTAGCAGAGGTTAAAAGTGAAATCCGTTTTCCTCTGGGCCCCTTTCCCCAGTGGGGTTTTAGCAAGTTTGCAGGGGGATTTTCTGTTTTCCCCTGGTACCCATACATAGTAGGGTTAGCAGGGGGTGCAGGGGGACACCTGCCCTGCTCCAGGGCTGTATACACGTGGGGTTAGCAGAGGGGGCAGTGACATCCAAATCTCCCCCGGGGGCCTTATCCCCAGTGGGGGGTTTGCAGGGGTTCAGTGACATGTCTGTTTCGGGGCCCCCAATACACATTTGGGGTTAGCAGGGGTCCCATTAAATTTTATTGTCTGCTCCGGGCCCCCCAAAAACCAGTGGGGTTTTGCAAGGTGAAAGTGGAAACCTTTTGGCCCAGGGCTGTAACACAGAGGGTTTAAAAAGAGATTTTAATACTTTTGTCCCTTTTTTCTGCCTGCCACGTTTTTATTTCCCCACCCCTCAAAGGGCACTTCTCCCCCACAGAAGCCCCCAAAACAGATCACAATATTTAAAAGCCAATAATCAACCCTTTCGAAACCTCATATTTGCCATTTTTACTCTTAACAGCAACAAGAGATAATTTGTGAGACACCCAATCACACCTTACAAACCTAAAAAGTCACCCCCCCAACAGGAATTCCTCCCACAAGCTACATACTTAAACTTTTGGAAGTGGAATTTCAAAAAAAAGGGGCCCCCTGATGGACCCTCCCCGGGCTTTTCCCAAAGTAACTTAATAAAATCTGAAAGGAGTTTTCCAAACCTAAAAGGAATGTTTAAAATGTTTCTCTTTTGGGGGAAAGAAAAAAAAAAAATCAAAAAATTGTTTTTTTTTAAAATTTAAAAAAAAAAAAAAAAAAAAAAAAAAAAAAAAACAAAATTCTGTAGTATTCTGAAGGAAACGCATGTCCTCACTTAGTTATAAAGGGTAAAAATTTATTTTTGGCAGCACTCTGAAAGGGGAAAAACCCCCAAAAAAAATCCCCCCCCTGAATTACATAGGAGGGACGGTACGGGAACCTGTCCTATAATCCCCCCCATCATGAAAAACCTTCCCCGGACCAAACCCCCCCAAGATGGTTTTTCCTGCAAAAAGGGCCAAAAAGAGGGAAAAAATTTTCCATGTAGTAAATGTGGTAAACTGTTTACAAACCACCCCAAACTTGTTATCACAAAAAATTTCACACCAGGGAGAAGCCAAAAATTTATGTTCTGAATGTGGGAAAAAGTTTTACAGACAAATCAACCCCTTGTTATAAAATGAGGAAAAACTCGCACAGGAGAGAAGCTGTTTTTTCTGTTCAGAATGTAGGGAAAACTTTTACAGAGAAATCAACTCTAAATTTCACTCAAGAGGAAATCACACAAAAGGAAAGAAGCCTTTTTTATGTTTTAGAATGGGGAAAAACTTTTAAAAAAAAGGTCTTGTTAAACATGAAGAAATTACACAGGGGAGAACCTTTTTCTTTTTCCCGAATGTGGGAAATCTTTTAAAAAAAAGGCCTTGTTAAAAAATGAAGAATTCACAAAAGGGGGGGAAACCTTTTTCTTTTTAAATGTGGGAAAACTTTTTTAAAAAAAAAATTGTTACAAAATGATAGAAATTTACACAGGGGGAGAAACCTTTTTTTTGTTCAGAATGTGGGAAAAAACTTTTACAAAGAAAAGGAAATCTTGTTTTAAAAGAAGAATTCACACAGGAAAAAGCCTTTTTCATGTTAGAATGTGGGAAATTTTTTTAAGAGAAAAACTCTTGTTTCCCCATTTAGAGGTTAATTCAAACAGGGGGAAAAAGCCTTTTTCCCCTGTTTTAGAAAAGTGGAAATCTTTTAAAAGAAATAATTTTTGGGTTTAAAAATGAGAGAATTCAAAACAAGGGGGAAAGGGTTTTTTTTATTTTTTCGAATGTGGGAAAAACTTTTTTTCAAAGAAATCAGTTGGGTTTAAAAAGAGAAGGGAAATTTACACCAAGGGGGAAGCCTTTTTTTTTGTTCAGAATGTGGGAAAAACTTTTTAAAAAAAATTCAGTTGTTTAAAACAAAGAGAATTCCCCCACAGGGAAAAATCTTTTTCATGTTCAGAAAAAGTCAAAAAGTTTTCAGTGAAACACAACTTTTTATACATGAGAATTTAAATCCCACAGGAGAAAAGCCTTTTTTATGTTCACCGATGTGGGGGAAAACTTTTTCAAAAAAAAACATCTTGGGTTTGACATGAGAGAAATTTAACACAGGAGAGAAGCTTTTTTCATGTTCATAATGTGGGAAGTCTTTTAAAACGAAAGCGATTCTGGTTACACATGATAGAATTCACACAGAAGAGAAGGTGTAATGTTCCTTAAGAGGGAAATGTACAGAAAATATGACTTTGTTGAAGAAGTTTTCAAAAGAATGTGGGGGAAAGGGGGGGGGGTTTTTTTATTTTACCCACTTTCCCCCGAGCCAAAAAACTTTTTTTAAATTTTTTTCCCCTACAAGACAAATGAGGTTTTTTTTTTTTTTTTGGGCAAATTTTAATTTCTAATGATGTTATTCCCTATTACCCTAAAATATTTCTGGGGGAAAAAGCAAAAAAAAATTTTATGTGGGGCAAAAAGGGGAAAAAACAAGGTACTTTTTTGCAGGTGTTTTTTCTTTTAAAAGGCGTTCAATTTTGGGATAAATGATGTTTCCCCCTTTTTTTAAAAGGGTTTATACAAATTTTTGGGAAAAACCCAAAAAGTACCCGGTTTTTGTTATGTTTTGGGACCGTAAAAAAATTCCCAAAAATTTTTTTTTTTTGAAATTTGCGTGACGGGGGCCCCCTTTTTTTGCGACCAATAAATTTTTTGTCTGTTTTCCTTTTCTGATTAGGGGGGTATTGCTCTTGTCCTACCTATTACTTTGTCTCCCTCTATCCCCTTTTATCGCTATTATTTCCATTTAATTTACATTATTTGAATCTTATAATAAATATTATCCTTCTAATAGCCTCTTGCATTGCTCTATATTCATATATCAGGGGGTGTTTTGACCAATCGGTTTTGTGGATGCACCCAAATTAGTTTGCAGTGTAGTATTATGTGGCGTTAGAGCGCCAGCGGCCGGAGCTTTAGATAATATCTCCCGTGTTTTGTGCTTTCGTTCCTCCCTTTTACTCTGGAACCAGCAATTTGTGAATTTATTAGCCCGCTGGTTATTTCTGGAGCCTTATAATCTGTTTAATCCAGTAACCGCCGGAGCCAGTTGTCACCTCCCTGACAGAGCCCCATTTTTGAAATCTGACATCTGTCACTTTTTGTGGGAATAACTTTTTGATACTTTTACCTTCCATGTGATGTAGAGAACATTTTCTCATAATAATAACCTTTATTTATCTAGCGCCAACATATTCCGCAGCACTTTACAATTTGGAGGGTGTAGGTATAGACAAAAAGACATACATTGCACAATGAAAAGCTACTTACAGATGAGACACAAGGGCCCTGCTCACAAGAGCTTACAATCTATTAGGGTGTATGGGTGAGACGAACGGTAAGAAGTGCTAGATTTACAATAGTCCAGCCATGTGACATAAATCTGGGGTTGTTTTATGTAGAATTCGGATGGACCTGCCACACAGACAGTACATCTTTATACAGGTAAGTGCCGAAAATGAGTGCACTAGAGAGTGAGGGAGGAGGAGGGGTTAGCCATTAGGGATTGCGGTAGTCCAGGGTGAGAAGATGTATTCTCAGGCCACTCTTAAAGCTATGAGAGTACTGAGTGTGCCTGATCGCCCGCGGTAGCATGTTCCAGAAAATTGGTGCCGCATGTGTGAAGTCTTGGAGACGGGCATGGGAGGTTCAGATGATTGAGGAATGTAATCTGATATCATCAGCAGAGCGAAGAGACCGGGTAGGGTGGTAGACAGAATAGGAGGAGAGTATGCAGCTGTGGAGAACCGGAGGGTGGCATACAGATGAGGGGAGGATGAGTGTGCAGTGCTGTGGAGAGACCGGGTAGGGTGGCAGACAGAGATGAGGGAGGAGATGTAGAGTGTGCAGTGCTGTGGAGAGACTGGGTAGGGTGGTAGAAATAAATGAGGGAAGAGATATAGGGGGGTGCATCGCTTTGGAGAGCTTTATGGGTGAGATTGATAAGTTTATGTTGTATTCTCATGACATATTGTGCTTTAAGTTAGGAAGAAATTTGGTCCACACAATCCTTATTTATTTGTGGAAAATATCAAAATCTCAAAAAAATTTGACATTTTCAAACTTCAAAAATTTCTGCATGTCAGACAGATTGTTATTCCACTCAAAATAGCATCTACCATATGTCCACTGTAGGTTGCTTCAGTTTTTAAATGTCTTTTTATTTTTTACGACATTAGAGGGCTTAGAAATTTAGCAGTCATTTCTCACATTTTCAAGAAAATTTGCAATATACATTTTTTTTTATGAACCAGTCCAGTTCTGACATGGCTTTGAGAGGCCTGTATATTAGACACCCCAAAAAATGACTTTATCTAAGAAACTACACCCCTTAAAGTATTTACAACAGTGTTTAGGAAGGAATTGCTGCGTGAGAGACGGGGCGCTGGGCTGGCCCGAGGCTGCAGTGTCCCCGGACGGTGCAGGAACGACGCGCCCGTGAGAGACATCTCCCTTACCTGCCTGGCGTGTGGAGAGTGCGGGACCGAGGTGCGGCGGCCCGCAATGAGTACGGCGGCAGCCCACGTGATCGGTGGGCTCCACGGGATCCCGGAGCGGCAGATACCTGAGTGGCACAGCGGGGGAGCGTGCAGTGTGGAGGCGCTCGTCGGCAGCGGCAGTGCGCAGGCCATCCGACGCCGGGGCACAGGACAGCGGCAGCCTACGACCCCAAGACCACAGCAGGAATCCCCTGCTCACCGCCAGAGCCTGAATCAAGCCGCAGCTAAGCAGTGAGTACGGCTACTGAGGGGCCCCAATATCCTGCTGGAGGATACTGAACTTTGAGGCTACAACCTTCCTGACCAGCGAGAGGGGAGGACAGACCACAGGCTTTATAATCAAGCTGAGAGCCTGGTGACACCTTGTCCCTCGCTACCCACTGACTCCCTGGGGACACGGCCCGACTATTGCAGAATCCCTCTGGACAGGGACGCTGCTTTCTCAATTGCCTCAGCCTTAAGACGCATCTTTTACTTTAATTGCTGGACTGCATTAGGAGTCATAGCCCGAGGGAGCTACGGACTTTTCACTTATCTCTCCTCCTTTATATATTGTCACAACAATAACTGCAAGCTCTTCAGATGCGGTACACTGTTGACTTTAACTGAAGGAAGCCTTACTGCCATTTGCTGGCGAGATAGGAGAGGTGTGCCTTTCAAATTGTGAGATAGTGTCCTAGACTCTGCTGCCACCTACTGCTCTTGATCATGATTACAGCCACCCGACTCTCACAGTCCGCTGCTGGAATGTGCTGCTCGTTTGTTATGTGAGAGCCAACACTCCAAGGGGTCACCCTCCTATGTTCTTGTTCATAGTATCACGCATATGACACACCTTCCTTATTGGATAAGATAATAAACCTCCTGAGACTCCAACGGGGGATTCAATCTGCCGACTCGCAGCTTTTGCTGAATCGTCCTCAGTAGAAGTATAAATTATGGACAAATTCGTGCAGTCTTCTGCTACACCTAAACGCACACGCGCTCAAAAGACGGCTGCAGACAAGGTTTCCCCTGTCTCAACTACGAAATAATCTCAACAAAAGTCAAGCCTAAGCAAAGTACAGTCGAAAGGTTCTGCAGTCATGGCGCCAACTCCACCATCTACAAGCGGGAGAGACCCCCTGCAGGCTATGACCTCATCAGAGTCAAGCCCTGCCACACCTCTAGATGCTGCTTCACAAGTTCTATTAATGGCACAGGAGGTGTCCAGGATCATACTCCCTGCGTTGGATAAGAGGATAGACATCATCCAAGCCTCCGTCAACGCGGCGTTGGCCCAGATCACCTCTAACTCGCAAAAACTGGTGGAGCTGGAGGACAACGTGGTTAGGCTGGACGGAGCATCATCCACCCAACAGTCTTTGATCGATAGTCTACAGAACAAGATTGACGATCTGGAAAACCGCGCCCGGCGTAATAATCTCCGATTCATCGGCATCCCGGAAGCTGTACCGGCGGATGCATTAGCTTCCTACCCGACCACGAATTTGGCCAATGCGCTGGGCCTGGATACGCCGAAAGATCCTCTCCTCATAGAAAGGGTTCACCGTATGGGCAATGCTGGAGACCGGAGAAACAGACCCCGACCGGTCATTGTGAAATTCCATAACTGGGCAATCAAGGAGAGGTTCCTTAAAGCCTACCGTCAACTCAGGGAACTGAGAGTAGAGAACGAGCGCATCCTGATCTTCCAGGATTATTCCTTGCAGGTTACACAAAAGCGCAAAGCATTTCATCCGGTCTGTCAACATCTTCACGAAAGTGGCATCCGGTTCCAACTGCTCTACCCGGCAAAATTGAGAGTAGTGGAAAATGGCCAAGCGTCGATTTATGAAAGACCGGAGGATGCAGCAAGGCGCTTTCTTCCTAATGCACCTGGCTAGAATGTGTGATAGTCGGCCGGTGAGATTGCTGGGACTATACAGGTTCTTGGTTAACTACTGGGGATAGGAAAAAGTGAATGTTTATATTTTGTGTATTCCTTGTTTTTGCTATCCCCCTTTTGTCTTTTTCTCCTCTACCCCTTCCTTCCCCCCCTTCTCTCTCTTCGCATAATATGCTCGGGATGTCGAATGTGGGAGGGGGGTTGATCCAGGAACTATATAATTCTAGTTTGTCATATGCTAATGGATCATTTGTTAGTCATAGGGGGACATCCCCCCTAGAGCTCCAGCTCTAAAGAACAACTTGTTTGTTGAAAAGTTTTCACCAGGTTATTGGCTTTAGAATTTGGGCCAAATGTGTTTTAGGTTTGTTAAATGTTTATTCTTGCTAATTGCGGTGCGCTCTCCTCTCTCCAGCTTTGTAAAAGGTAAAAGGCGATGCGGGATGGTGTGGCTCTTTAAAGGGTGTGTGTCTCCTCCTCCCCTGCTAAGCAATGAACATGGGGGCGCTCGCTGGGACGTCTGCCGTGTTCTTCGTCTTGCGATTTGCCTGCCCTTACATTTTCCAGTGGACACAGATGAAGTGTATGGTAGGATGGACGGCCCCCCTGGCCATAAAAATTCTATTTGAACGTGGCAGGACTAAATATTCCCAGAGTAGCGTAATAAGGTCAATGTCATGACGCACATTGACAACGCTCTAAGCAGCATATTTATCTACAGAGAACATTGGCAAAAGGAAATTTATCCCATTTATAGCCTTGCTGACCCACAGTACTGGCGAATTACCATACAAAGACTAGGGGTTAGCAATTTATTTAGACGGTGTAGTGCAGTCTTAGAAGTAAAATTTGAGGATCACGGAAGGCAGGTTTTTATATCTGAAGTCGCATTCAAACATCACTTACACATTGTGTAATGTTATGCGCTTGTGGGGAGGACGGGAGTTCTTGATGTCTTGTATTTTTTACTCATAGGAAACCGCACTCAAATCTCAATTGATGGAGTTTTATGCAGTACTAGATCTAAGGTAGACAGGTCACTGATCTCCTCAGAGGTTACCTCCATGCTCCCAGCATGGAGACTTAATCACCAGACTTGACTGTTTGATTATTGGAGGGCGACTAACCCGACATCACGACTACACTTACTACTCCTCTGCATATGAGTTTTCTCCATTGACATGGCCTATAGCCTCCTCACTTTATCATAGTGTCTAGTGCTGACATATTACCATTGCGTCTCGACAATCCCCCATTACAATATCCTGGAGGAGCGCTTCTTAACCTTGGACGCGAACTTGAGATTCCCAACGTATCTTATCAGTACAGATCTTTAGATTTCTAGAGTGCATTGGGCAGTTATCCTGACTGTAATGCAGTCATGCGGATAACCCCCTTCTAGCCGTATGCGCGAATATAATTAGTTATGTGCATAAGCCAAGTAAACAAAAGTTTCAGGATTCTCATTCCATCTGCGCCAATCACATAATAGGCTCTCTGTAGATCCCTCGGCTAGCAAATCAACACGTTAGGCGCAAAACCTCCTTAATGCATTTCTCCAAGGGACTAAGGATTTGAGATCTAACGATAAGATGGTGACGGGCCACCCGATGGGCCATTTAAATTCTATCTTGGAACGTGGCAGGACTAAATTTCCCAGAGAAGCGTAGGCAAGTCATGACGCACATGAAACGCTCTAAGGCAGACATATTTTTCCTACAGGAGACACATTGGCAGAAAGGAAAATTTATCCCCATTAGAGCCCCTTGGCTGGACCCACCAATACTGGCGAATTACCATACAAAGACTAGGGGGGTAGCAATTTATTTTAGGACGGGGGATAGTGCAGTCTATAGAAGAGAAATTTGAGGATCCGGAAGGCAGGTTTTTATATCTGAGAGCTCGCATTGCAAACATCACTTACACATTGTGTATGTGTATGCGCCTTGTGGGGGAGGACGGGAGTTCTTTGATCGTCTTGCTGATTTTCTTATCATGAAACCGCACTCAAATCTCATATTGATGGGAGATTTTAATGCAGTACTGGATCCTAAGGTAGACAGGTCACGGATCTCCTCAGAGGTTACCTCCAGTGGCTCCCAGCTGGAGGACTTAATCACCAGACTTGACGTGTTTGATTATTGGAGGGCGACTAACCCGACATCACGAACCTACACTTACTACTCCTCTGTCCATATGACGTTTTCTCGCATTGACATGGCCTTTATAGCCTCCTCACTTTATCATAGTGTCGTTAGTGCTGACATATTACCAATTGCGGTCTCGGACCATGCCCCCATTACAATATCCTTGGGAGGGGCGCTTCTTAATCATGCGACGCGAACTTGGAGATTCCCAACGTATCTTTATCAGTCGGAGGACTTTAGGGAATTTCTTAGAGTGCATTGGGCGCAGTTCCTGACTGATAATGCAGTCCATGCGGAAAATACCCCTCTTCTAAGCCGTCATGCGCGGACATATAATTAGTTATGTCGGCATGAAGCGCAAAGCGCAGAAACAAAAATTTCAGGAGCTGCATTCCAGTCTGCGCCAATCACAGAATAGGCTCTCTGTAGATCCCTCGGCTGCAAATAAACAGCAGTTTAAGGAGGCGCAAAATCTCTTGAATGCATTTCTCCAAGGAGAAGCTAAGGTTACTTTGAATCTACAACGAAATCAATACTACCGGTGGGGCAACAGGATGGGCAAAATTCTGGCTAACTCAGCGAAGCCTTGGCGTAGTAAACCGCCGATAGCAGCAATAAAATCTGCCTCATCAGGGGATATTCTGACGGACCATGGGCATATTGAGAAAGAATTCAGAGAGTTCTATGAATCACTCTATGGAGCTGACCCTTATGATGCACAGAGGGCAGCGGCCTTTTTGGATTCGCGGTCTTTGCCGGGGGTCTCGGCGGACCAACGAGCCCTTTTGGAAGCTGAAATCACGGTAGAGGAGGTGCGTGCTGTGGTGGCGGGGCTGGCGAATGGGAAGACTCCAGGGCCGGATGGCTTTTCAGCTGAATTTTATAAAATATTGCAGACGGACCTATCTCCTCTCCTAGCTAATCTTTACAATGGAATTTATACTCAATCAACAGAGGTGGATGCCTTCTATGACTCACGTACCATACTGCTCCTAAAGCCAAAAAGGGACCCTACTCTGCTGACATCTTATAGGCCAATTTCTTTACTGAACCAGGACTATAAGATTCTAGCGAAAATCATGGCCATTAGGCTGCAGGCTTTTTTGCCACGTATAATTCATCCCTCACAGACTGGCTTCATAGCTAATAGGCATTCCACAAAAAATGTTCGCACAGCTATAGCAGCCATAGCACAGGCAAGGAAGGAGGCGCATCCTGTATCCATGCTTCTTAGCCTGGATGCCGAGAAGGCCTTCGATAAGGTCTCTTGGCCATTCCTAGATGCTGCTCTTCTGCACCGCGGATTTGGGAGCCTCTTCGCCGGCTTCGTCACCCACATGCACTCCAATGCCACGACGACCCTACTTATTAACAACAAAATATCCCCAGTGATTGATCTTTTTAGGGGAGCTAAACAGGGATGCCCCCTTTCACCCTTGTTGTTTAATTTGTCTATTGATCCCCTCCTCTATCATATCGATCAATCACCGCTATATACGGGTATCCTTACTCCCAGAAGAGAGCTCAAGGTCACAGCTTATGCTGATGACCTGCTTTTGATGATTAGGAACCCCAGACAGAATTTGTCCTCTATCTTGGAAGATGTGAAGGAGGTGGGAGCCTTATCCGGCTATATGATTAATGTGGACAAAAGCGAAGGGATGCTCCTGAAGGGTCCAGCTGAGCCCCTTTGGTCAAGGACGTATTCGATTCACTGGTGTACCTCAGCTATGAAGTATTTAGGGGTGTGGTTGACCAAGTCCCCAGCCAATTTATACGTGGTTAACATGTCCCGATATTCCGGAGAACTGGGTCACACTCTGAAGAGGTGGGCTGACCTCCCGCTATCTTTCACTGGGCGATGCAATTTAATTAAAATGGTAGAGTTCCCGCGCCTTTTATATATTTTCCATATGCTCCTGGTTTATTTGCGGCCGAGGGATGAAAAATTAATTAATGCGCAGTACAGGCGGTTTATCTCGAACAATAAGAGGGCGCGTATTCCTCTACTCATACTACAACAACGCAGATTGAATGGTGGGTTAGGATTTCCTAACATACGTCTCTATAACTTAGCGGCTTTGGGGCGTTTTCTGGCGGACTGGACGCTATCTACAACGGTGTTTACTGATAGTTCGCTAGACCAAGAGGGACTTCCGGACATTTCCCTTATCAACTTTGTACATTTGCCTTATGATAAGCTTCCTCAGACGGTAAGGGATGATCAGTTGCTTATACCAGTTTGGAGGGCGTGGCGGAAGATCAGGCAACTTAAAAAACTGAGTCCAGATTACTCCCCCTCCTTATCGTTAATGGGAAACCCAAATTTCCAGGGTGGTAAACCACAGCGTACCTTCAGACTTTGGTATAAATTGGGATTGCATCAAATAAAACACTTTGTGAATCCCAATACCAAACAGCTGCAATCTCTTTCAGAGTTGCAAAGCCTTTATTCCACACCTCCAATCCCATTTTTTAATTATTTGCAAGCAACTAGCTATGTCTCGGGGGTAAAGCGACATTTACAGCCTCAAGATTGGGACACGACCTTTGAGCGCATACTCTTAAATCCTCCCACTAGAAAAGCACAGTTGTCTGTTACCTATAAATACCTCCATGAGGATCTTGATTATGACAAATCGAACTTCGGTTTGGCTAAATGGCAAGATCGAGATGCTGATATATCCACACCTGTGATTTTGGAGGCAATCGCTGACGCGACTAAATTTCTGCCGATGGCCAGATATATGGAGATGTTCTTGAAGGTAACACACAATGCCTACCTTACACCACTCAAGGGAGACCGAATGGGCAGGTTTCAAACGGATAATTGTTTTAAGTGTGGGTCCCCAGCAGCTGACCTCTACCATTGTTTATGGGATTGTCCACTTATACAGGAATTCTGGACCCACATATCAGAATACATTAATCAATCTTTGAACATGTCGTGTGTCGCTGATGCTTCTTGGGCACTATTTAGGGTTATGCGACAGGAAGGCGCGACAATGTCTAGGCGGGCAAAACGAATGGGGCATATCGTGGCGGCGGCAGCGCGCAAAGCTATTTTGCAGGTTTGGCTCCAGCCCGCGGGCCCTACTTTGGAGTTGTTTAAAAGTAAACTAAATTTTTTGATGCACATGGACTGGGTGGAAGCCACGTTGCAAAAAGAAAAACGGGTGAAAAGGTTCTTTGAGCTTTGGGAAAGGTACATAGCCACACTCTCGATAGATATCAGAGATAATATCGGACGCTGTTTTGCATCAACCTCATGGTATGAGACCAGGCAACTTGCGGGTAGTGACCCAATTGATCTACCAGCAGAAGACAATCCTTAGTGGGGCTTATGAACTGGATAATAGTAAGCTCACGGGGCACACGTGGATCACGGGACACTAGGAAGAAAACTAGGTGGCATGTGGGGGCTCATGCACCCACTGGATATGACGGCGGGGGTGGGGGGAGTCGCACACCTGAGCTTGCATCACGCGGAGGAGGAATGAGACGCACTGCATTTTTGGAAGTTAATTTGGTTTGGTTTACTACTGTTTAATCACAGTTAAATTAGAGATGTAGCGATATTTTGCAGTAAGATGTAACAGACTGTGTAATGTTTATTATGTTTACTGTTGGAGTTATAATATTAGAAAAATGACACTGTCCTTGATGTCATAATTATATTACGGTGATGTCATGGTATCTGTAATAGCAAGCTTCTATGTATTTATACATGTTCTCCACGTTTGATATGTTTATGTCAAGGATACTGTTCAATAAAAACAATTTAAAAAACAAAACAAAAAAAAACCAAAACAGTGTTTAGGAAGTTTGTTAACCCGTTAGATATTTCACAGGAATTAAAGCAAAGTGGAGATGAAATTTCAAAATGTTACTTTCTTTCACATTTTCAGTTTTTATCCATTATTCAAAGGAACACGGTAGATGTGATCAGGGAAATATAACTTAATATTGATTCCCTAGATTCTGCTATTATTAGAGATATCCCATATGTGGCTCTCATGTGCTATTTGGCTCAACCACAAGCCTCAGAATAGGAGGAGGAGGAGCACCGACTGGACTTTGGGGTCTCATTTTCATTACAATTTTATTAGGCGCCATTCCAAAGACCCTATATTGGAAACTACACACCTTAAGGAATATACCCAGGGGTGTATTGAATATATTGACTCAAAAGGTGTTTCACTAATTTTTTTAGCGTTAGGCCGTGAAAATGGAAAAAACTATTTTTCAACAATCTGAAATTTTAGCTGAAAATATTCAATTTTTACAAGGAATCTTGGAAAAAAGCACCTGAAATTTTGTTATGCAATTTCTTCCAAGTTCAGCAATACCCTACATGTGTGTAAACTGCTGTTTTGCAGGACGTACAAGGGAGGGAGTGCTATTTGGCTTTTGGAACGCAGATTTTGGTGGGGTCATGTCACATTTGCAAAGCCCCCAAAGTAGCAGAACAGGTGAAACCTTTCAGAAATTGACCCATTGTGGATTCATCACCCTTTATGGATCTCACCTAGGGGTGTATTGTGTGTTTTTGGCGCACAGATGTTCCATAGTTTTTTAGCATTGGATTGTTATGGAAGACTAAAATATCTCCCAGCTTTGTTTGTGCGATGAGCTACGACTAAGGGCTAAGCCAAGCCCGAAACGCGTCAGCTGTTCACCCCTCTGACTTTTTGGCGTTTGCACATGTTGCTCTAGTGTGGCTATTTTGTGGCTGTTTTATTGAATTTCCAATAAATGTTTCTACATTTTATTCATATCTTTTGCTGGTGCTCATCCATTTTTTCAATTGGACTATATGTGTATAGCACGTCATGAGTGCGGATTGAAGCACAGCAACAATACAAGTCTATGAGACCAACCATACTAAGGTGAGCTGCCTATTTCTTTCGTCATTGGTTTCTCTACCATGTTATAAACAGATTTTCCTTCATGAAACTCTTCCCACAAATCTCCAGTAGTTACAAGTTTTCACACTATTACTATTTATGTGCTTGAATGAACAAATCATTTTCTTTCAACCAACTTCTCTTCTCTTCTAGAACCTTCCTCCACAACTCTTTATCTAATCTACCTTCCGGAACCATGTTTATCTCTCAGAAATCTTCTAACTCTTTGAACACCTCTTTTGCCTTCTCTCATCACTATGACCTGTGATGCTGTCAACCTCTGAGTCCCCTTCTCTTGTGCGAATTTTTTGAAGATCTTTACAGAGCGGCACCAGCAGACATGGAACGGATTGAATCATTTTTGACCTCGGTCCCCCTTCCGTGTCTGACGGAAACCCAAAGAGCTATGCTAGAGGATCCTATAACAGAGGAGGAGGTGAGAGGGGCCATCGCCTCCTCACCCACGGGAAAATCACCGGGACCGGACGGATTCGGGAACTAATTTTACAAACTGTTCTCCCCAATGGTGACCCCGGTGCTGACCTCCCTTTATAACCACATTTACCAGGAACAGGGTGCGATGGATAGGTTACTAGAATCTCAAACTATTCTACTACAAAAACCTAACAAAGACCCACAATTGGTCCAAAACTATCGCCCCATAAGCCTACTAAATTGTGGTGGACTGGATACTGGGTAGATCGGGGTTCACAGACCCCTCATTAGATCAGTCCTGGTCATACAAAAAGAAGTTATGTATACCTAGAGCAACCCAGAAGATCTTGATGTGTACAAAAGACTACTATTACTGACCGTTTCTAATGAGGAACTTTGTTTGGGAGCGATATGGGGAATAAGATTCTTATGTCATAAGGACTATAACAACAGAATCAGTTGTTTGTCCCTTGTTATCTCAAGTTTATTAAGTTGGGGGGAGGGGGGAAATTAGTGGGTAAAGGGACTAATGTAGAAAATGGGTATCTCCTTATAATTCTTGAGAAATGCTAACCCTGAATCAGCAAAGAAGGATTGCTTATTTGACTACACCAATGATTCTAATATGTACAACGCTTACATGTATATTTGTATGATTCACATTGTTGTTTGATATGGAAATACTCAATAAAACATATATTTAAAAAAAAAATGGATGCGAGAAATGTAACATTTATTTGCACTCTGGATGTGAAATCACTCTTTACCAATATACCACACGAGCATGCTCGACAAGCAATTAGGGAGGCACTCAACAATGAACCATTGTTATCTAATGCACACATTGCATTTTCTCTTACGTTATTAGATTGTATACTTTTGAAAAACTATTTCAGATTTGGAGATGATTGCTATCTTCAGTGGCAGGGGTCCTTCATGGGGTCCCCGGCAGATCCAAGTATAGCAAATATTTTTATGTCATACTTTGAGCGTTGCTATGTTCATACATCTGATTTTGCTGCTAATATAAAATTATGGCTTAGATACGTCGATGACATGTTTTTTCGGTGGTCAGGAACTGGACAAGAGTTAGATAATTTTCTTAATTACATAAATACTCAACATCCACTGATATCTTTTTCCTTGAATAAAAGTATGAAGTCTATTGAATATTTAGATGTACAAATTATTAAGAATGATGTTACAGGCCAATTTGAGACTGGCCTCTATGTTAAACCCATGGAGCGTAACAATCTGTTACATCGGAAAAGTTATCATGCTCTGCAATTGTTCTATGGAATTCCAAAAGGACAATTGATTAGGATACGTTGCATCTGTACAAATGACCAACAGTATGACTTGGAAATGAATAAATTAATTGATAAATTTGTTGAACGTGGATATGATCCACATAGCCTTAAAAAGCTAGACGCAGAGATAAGGAATATGAAAAGAGACGATTTACTAATAGGTGGTAGACAGAAAAAACAAACATCCCGTTTTTTCTTTCATAACAAAGTATGACAAACACTCTAACATCATTAGGAGAGCCATCTTTCGCCATTGGCATATCTTGCAGACGGATCCCAAATATGGGTATTTATTAAAAGAGAAACCGCAATATATATTTAAACGTGGGACGTCATTGGGCAACATCTTGGTACATTCAGACACAGGGGCGTAACTAGAGAAGCCGGGGCCCCATAGCAAACTTTTTGATGGGGCCCCCTGCCCTCCCCACGCCCGCCTCCCCAACCACGAACATTTACCAGACCATGCAGTTCGATAATGTAGATAACACAAGGAGCAAATACCCTCACCATACTTCTCACTATCACAACTGCCCTACCAAACTGCAAGGACCTGTTATAAACACACCATATAGTGACCATATATGTGGTAGATAACCATTGTGTACAACAGACATCTGCAGACATAATAACATTGTAATTACACAGATGCAGTTACGTCTTGTTACTCACAGGGGACGTTTCTGATAAGTCGTTGACTTTCCCTTTTGTTCTGCATCCGTCCAGACCACCATGATGACTGCTCCCGGCCACTTGTCCCTGCAGATTAAGACACAAATATCTTAGAAGCCTCACTTTTCCAGCACCTCACTCCCAGCCCCCCTGGCTATATGGGGTCCATTTAGGCAGGCAGGGTTTACATAGGCGATAGAGGGCCCCAGATAGGCAAGGTTTAGGTAGGCAATAGGGCCCCCACATAGGCTGGCTTTAGGAAGCTATAGGGCCCCATATTGGCAGTCAAGCAGGGTTTAGGTATAGGGCCCCATATTTACAAGCAGGAAGGGTTTAGGGGCCATATAGGTAGGAATCTAGGGTTTAGGTAGCTATAGGGCCATATATGTAGGCAGGCAGGCCTTAGGGTAGGCTATAGAGGGCCCATACAGGCAGGCAAGGCATAGAGCAAGCTGTATGGACCATGTATAGGCAGGCAGGGCTTTGGGGAGTCTATAGAGGCTACATATAGGCAGGCAGGGCTTTGGGGGGGCTATATACAGGCAGGCAGGTAGGGCTATATACAGGCAGGTAGGGGCTATATACAGGCACGCAGGTAGGTAGGGCTATAGGCAGGCAGGTAGGGAATATATACAGGCAGGCAGGTAGGTAGGGGCTAAATACAGGCAGGCATGTAGTTAGGAGCTATGTACAGGCAGACAGGTAGGTAGAGGCTATATACAGGCAGGTAGGTAGGGCTATATACAGGCAGGCAGGTAGGGCTATATACAGGTAACAGGCAGGTAAGTAGGGGCCATATATAGTCAGGAAGGTAGGGCTATATGCAGGTAGGTAGGTAGGGGCCATAGGCAGGCAGGTAGGAAGGGCTATATACAGGTAACAGGCAGGTAGGTTGGGGCCTTATACAGGCAGGCAGGTAGGGCTATATACAGACAGGTAGGGGCCATATACAGGCAGGTAGGTAGGGCTATATACAGGCAGGCAGGTAGGGGCTATATACAGGCAGGTAGGTAGGGGCTATATACAGGCAGGCAGGTAGGTAGGGGCTATATACAGGCAGGCAGGTAGGTAGGGCTATATACAGGCAGGTAGGTAGGGCTATAGGCAGGCAGGTAGGTAGGGGCTATATACAGGCAGGTAGGTAGGGGCTATATACAGGCAGGTAGGTAGGGGCTATATGCAGGCAGGACAGGATTCATTAATATAAAAAAAAAATAAAAAAATAAAGTACTTACTCAACAGCTCCACGCTCCCTAGACGCTTGGCTCCCGAGCAGTATGTGCTCGGCACGGGCTGCACGATGATATGACGTCATTGCGCAGCCCACATCAGCACTGTGGGCCGGAGCCTGCGCCGGACGTTCAGAGGCGGTATGCGCCGGGCCCCGCAGCTCTGCGTCCACCGGCAGTGAACTGTTATGTTCGCTGCCAGCGGGCGCAGGAGCCGCACTAACGGGGGAGCAGACGTGTCAGTAGCTGCCCAGGGGCACGGGCCCCCTCGGAGCATGGGCCCCCATGGCAGCGGCTACGTCTCCTCCCCCTGTAGTTATGCCCATATTTAGACATATGCCCCCCTAAAAAATCTAGACAAGAGACGTTAAGATCTGCTAGACGTGGTACATTTCCATGCCTCTCATGTACAAATTGTACTGGTATTATCCGTGGCCCTCATATATCCCATCCGTTGTCGGGAGCTAAGATTACCTTTAAGGTCTACTTTTGTTGTACAACAAGTAACGTTATTTATTTGATTAAGTGCCCTTGTGGCAAAGGTTATATGGGGCAAACCAGTTGTCCGGTTAAGATCCGCATCGGGGACTTCCGGTTCCGGTGCCGGCGCATGAGGTCGCAGTGAAGAGCGGCTCCCCGCGCCCGCCGGCTTTTAGAGCGCCAATAGCTGTTTAAAACAGCGCAGACTGGCCGACCATAGCGGGGATAGCCCGCCCGCACACCGGAGCAATCTGCCCGATGAGGATCGCGCGCACCACGGACTTTGTCTACCCGCTGCGATTCACCCGCCGCGAGACACGTGGAGCTCCGGGGCCTGCCTGCTTCCTGAAGGGGGGGCGGCTTAGGTGTGGCGCGCACCAACAGCAGCAGGAGGACGTCCTCTTCAGTGGTCCCGCTGGAAGTGGGGTAAGAAGCTCTCCCCTGCCCCAATAACACCCCAGAGGACTGACCAACTGGCTTATGATACGGCTGGCTTGCCATACAGAAGCATTAACCCCAGTCTGCCTGCACACTTACCACTCAGTGTGAGCAGCTTATCTGCAGAAGGGGAGCCCCTCAGAGCACATAACCAACTGTGGACACTCCGCATCGGTTCATCACCTGATACCTGCACGGTAGGCGAGTCTGGCATCCAGAGGGGCTACAAACCCCCTCCCCCGTTCGGTCTGTTCTACTCCCTGACGGAGAAGTACTTACTCCGGAGTGCCCAGAAGACCGGAGCACCACGAGATCAGCCTCAGGATATACCTAAAATGGCCTCCACAAGCCACGTGCCGGCCAGGGACAGGGAGAGAAAACACAGCAGTGCCAGCAGCAGCAAGGGGGAAGGTGATGCTGCAGGATCCTTCCTTGATTCCTGCCCAGAGGGATCCCAGGATTCGCAGAACCCAGCCTGCAATATCCCGATTGATTACAAGCGCTGGCTACAGAAGTGGCAAGACAAATAGCACCAAATCTGCAAGCGGCTCTTGAATCCACCGTCCAGGCCTCTCTGCTCAAGCTACAGCAGGAGGTTCAAGCTCAGTCTGCCAGACTTGAAGAATTAGTATTCTGCCACAGATATACGTTAAAAAAAGTCCCTGAAGGGTTGTGAGAGGAAATTCTCAGTATAAGCTAATGGTAGACAGTGAACTCGCTGACAAAAAAGTTCCAGCGAGTAGCCAGTTGCATGTAGAGAAGATGCAATGGAGTTGCTTAAGGTACAGTTTAATGGATTTACCTTGAAGAACTGTATGCCATGCGGTCAAAACACAATGCTACATCACAGTGAAGATAGTAAAGTTGCTTGCAGCCAAGCTGGATGACAGAAAAGAAAAGGAGTGAGTAAGAGGAGGGAGGAGAAGAGGAAAAAAATGTAAAAGGGGAAAAATTAATTAAAGGGGCAGGAGTGAATATAAAAACAATAAACCCCTTTACCCAGGGTGGCAGCATTACTTTGTATAAGAAAACAAACATTGACAGTACTTAATATAAAGTTGTGACAGCATATCCCCGTCTGAAATCCTTGGTTTTCAATACAATAAACAAAACTAATGTAAATCTATGTCTGTTGTAGAATGTGCTTCGGGAACTGAAAGACAAATGTAAAAAAACAGACAACAAAAAATGAAAAACGTGATCGGAAAGTTAATGGTAGATAATCCCTGCGGTGTTCAGGAAAGTCCGGTGATGAGCTTTTTGAGTAAAGGTATTGAAAAGTTCCTTGAGCGGACTCATTCCTTCAATGGGTAACAGGAGGACGTTAGACACGGCCCTGATGAATGTCTTGGAATTCCTTGTGTGAAAAAGGGTCACTCCACCTTACGGATTTCTCCTCTTCGTGGGAAAAAACCTTTGAATGAGCCCCCGGGCCAAGAATTTCCTTTTAAATTTCTGGTCCTTCATCGAACAAGATCTCCCAAAATTTGGGTTTTTTGGTTTTAACCTGTTGCCACTTTCTTCTTCCTTTGGGGAAAAGAGCCAGTCCTCCTTTCCATCTGCCCCAAAGCAATTGGCGAAATGCTAAACATGTTTCCCCGTTTCGAATTTGGTTCCCAGAGGAAACTTTTTGGTGGACTGAGCACAGACCCGGTTTTGAGTGAGGAGAGTTGCTGGAGTGAGAAGGCAGGAGATTGGGGGTCCGAGTACAGGAAAAAAGAGGTCTTGAGTTGACGATAGCAGACCCTCGGCTGGAATGTGGTTAAGGTTCTGGGTGAGCCTTGGGGTTTGAGTCTCGAACATCGATCCAATATTTTTCGGGTTATGCCTATCATTTTTTCCCTGATCCCCCCTATGAGAGGTGAGGGGGTTGAAGACCCATGTCAACCGTTGTCGGCAGTAGTTCTGAAGGCTTAGAGTTATTTGTGTTCTCGGCGGGAACCCCTGTAAAGTTGGTTCCCAGTCGGTTTTTAAATTGCTTTATGGCCCTTGTGGCGGGGGAAAAATTTTAAAAGGTTGATAAAAGGGGAATGCCCCATGGTTCTTAACTTCAATATGTATGCACGTAACTCATGATGTAAAAAACCCCCGCCCATCTTTGTTCAGCATGACCACCCGGGTTTCTGCGTGAGGCTGACCGGGCCAAAAACCAGGCCAACATGGAACGGTGGCCGGGGCTTGTCCTGTCAACTGGCAAATAGACATTTGCTGTTGCTGCAAATTTACCCCTTGACTTGCGACACGTCCCCAAGTTGTAAATTAGGTGGCTTTCCGTCTTTTGCTCCTACTATCTTGGCCTGCACTTTAAAAGCCCCCTCGGTGAAATGTCTCCCCTGGTGCTTGACCCTTTCGGGATAATCCCGTATGAGAAGTAGCAAATTTGATGGTGGCAGGAATTTTTTTGAGAGGATTCTTTTCACCATTCTATTTTGGGCCCCGTTCAGGGCCACCAATCCTCGCTACCTGGTGTCGACTACTGGTTTTAAGTTGAACGGGTGGTTTTTGGAATGTCTGTTTTTTATGAAGAAATTTCAGTTCAGTTGAAAGGCATCCCTTGCACATTACATATCACTAAATTACTTAGTGTAATGTTTCTGCGAGAGGGGCTGTGACACAGTGCCAACCACGCATTCAGTTATATTTTGGGGGGAAAAGCACTGCGCATGGGTAACCTTGCGATGGTGGTACGAGCTTTGCATCGGAGAAAAGCGTTCAAAGCGGGGGGACAATTCAACCCGAACCCCCTTTTCGGACTTGGTGTGAGGGTACTACTTAGGCGAATCTCAGGATCTTTGTCAGGGCCCTGGAGATGAAGTGTCTTCTCAGTGTTTCTTTACTCTTTTCGCAAAAAATTTGGCCCTGTCAGAAAGAGATTTTGGCAAGGGCACCAAGACGCGGTCTGGTGGCACGTCTGCAGGGTTGGGGTGAGAGGGGAACATGTGACTGTTAGGGTTAGAGGTTTCCTAACCCTTTTCATGGGTTACTGACATGACATAGAAGCGTTTAGTTGGTTGTTTATGTAACCCAGGAAACCCTTTGCTGTAGTGTAGAACTGAATGTCATCCACATGAATTAAAGCTCACCTGAAAAAAAGTTGCGATCTCTACAGCAATACAGCGCCACAAAGTTCAAGTTTTGGGATGGGTGCTTGGTTTGGAGTAGTTTACCCTTTAAAACAGGAATAAAAATTGAACTTTACTGCAATTGAAATTTCCTGAGGGGCAGGGGCGCGAAGCTCAGTTGATGCATCTGAGAATTTGGTTTCCCCCTTCTTGGCTTGTGGAAAAGAGATGCTGGAATGTAAAAAAGGGTTGTGAATCTTGCCCCAAGGGGCGGGAATTCTTTCCAGGACTCCCATTCTGCTGTTGTAAAGGGGCGTGGAGAACCCCAGTCCCAAAGTTTCTGGGTGTCTTTGGGAATTTGCCTGTACGTCAAAGGTGTACAAAGCCCAGGGATTTTAGGTTTTTTACCCTGAGGGAATCCATTTTATGAATGGTTTGTCTGTACAATTAATCTGGAAGAAGAGATCTTCAACAAGTCCCATTAAACCCAGACTTCTTGATGGAGGGTCGTCTTGAAAGGGTTTCAAGTCTCTGTTTTTGGGGCCCCACAGCGCGGGGGCTGAAAGGTTATGACGCAGTATGTTGGGGAAATTTTGTGTAATCGAGACGCTTTGACAGATACCTTGTGTCTTTTGGAGGTCTTGGCTTTTCTGCTGTGGGCAAGGTTTGGGCGTCGTCCACGTAGAAGTCTTTTTTAAAAACAAGTGGAGCTTCCCTTTCCCCAAAAACTTGACTCCCCATCAGCAGCAGTCCTTTGCAGGCCTAATTTGCGACAGCAGGTGAGGCTGTTACCGAAAACGTGAACCTTCATGCGGTATTCGATCTTTCCTTGTTAGTGTCTTTGTCCCGTGACAAAAAATGAGAAAATTTCGGTGGTTTCTCGTAGAGAAACAATAAAAATTTGCTCAATGTAGCGGTAATGGCGACTGTCTCCTTTCTAAATCTCTAAGACTCCTACCAAGCTGTTGGTGGTTCGGGCTGTGAGGGCGTCGTTGGGGGATCCCCCTGATGCTTTGCATGGAGTAAAACCCCCCTATCTGGTTGGGTTTTCGTGGATGTTTTACACTCCAAAGGGAAAAGGAAGTACCACATTCTTCATGCTTTGCAAAGGTGGAGCTGGCTCTGCGGGGTCCTTGAGAAATATCTTTTCCTTGAAGGCCACATAGTGATCTTTATTCGGCTTGTTTCTTAGTGTACTTTTGCAAGGAGATGAATTGGATAATTTTGCCCCGGTTTTGTTGGAAACCTGGCTCTTTCAGCCCAAAAGGGTAAGGGTGAACCCAAATGGTTGATTGACCCTTGAAGCTTTTCTGTCCATTATTTTATAAACTTTTATTTTTCTTGGAAAAAGGTACTCTGTTGTGCTCTTTTGTGTGAAACCCCGCTTCCCCCTAAGTTATCGTAGGGTGGTGATGTTGGTGCCTTACTGAAATTAGAAAGAGCCCCCTTTACCTCGTATGATGGGGCATGGTTGAAGTGGGTTGTGCGACTTTTGTTGAGCAAAAAGGTTTTAAAGGGTTCATTGAGGGTTTTAAAGGTTCCTATCCAAACACACATTCCCAACGTTTACCCAGCCTAGGTCAAGTCTTTGTGCGTTGGGGTCATCTGGAAATTGCATTGTTGAGTCCCTTATGGCTTCGAATGTCTTTCCGGCAAGAGAAGGATGTCAGGTTTGTCCATAGGAGGAATTTTCTTTGCCAGGTGTTCAAGTGGGGATGATGATAAGCAGTTAGGGTCGGAAATTTTTCTTTACATCAGGTTTTGGGTTTACATTAATTAATTTGGTAGGGATATTTGGATATTCCTGTTAAATTGGGAAAATTGTGTATTCCAGTGGCTCTTTGCAGGGTCTCTATGCGACCGGAGAAAGTGTTAAGAGTGTATGTATTGCTTCTTTTATCCCAAAGATCTCAAAGAATAGGCTTTGCTAGGTGTTGCTTTGTTGTTTTATGGGATACATCCCGGGGGCCTTTTCTGATTGCCTTTTTGGTAGACACTCACTAGAACACCTGGCACAGCAATTGGGGGCCCTCCTCTTTTGACTATTCCATGCAGGAGGAGGAGAAGTGGTGTAGCTGAAACTTGAGCTGTGGCCCCGCCATGGTTGTGGGCTTTGATGTTGCTTGAAGTTTGGGTTGTCGGAGAAGAGGTAGGACATGGCTGCAAGTGTTTGTCCTATGCATTCGTACACTTGATGACGCCTTACGTCTTTTGCAAAAGGTTTGAAGAAGCACAAAAAAATTGTAACACACTCCTAGTTCCCTTAAGGGTCTCTGCGTTCTTGCAAAGTCTTTGCCCCCAAGCCCAGACATTCCCTTTGGGTGAGGTCTTTTGGGTAGGACACATCGTTAGGGTCTTTGTCTTTATTTTACAGGAGCGTCCGTTGTGGGTGCAGGATGCAGTGAATTGGGGCTTGTTTCCCAACAGATACTGTTCCCTCAAGTTTACGTTTTCTTGTTTTTTTTTCTACCTTGGCATGATGATGAAGTGGTAGAGGATTCTGTGAAGTCAAAAACTGGGATCGTTCTTTTCCGAGCTTGGTCACTGTGAATTGGAAAAATAGGGAAAGGTGGGGGAAAAGGAACGTTTGTGTTTCTTTTGTATTTGGGGCCCATGTTTGCCCTTTTTCTTGCATGCCCTATGGTAAATTTGGAACTACCCGGGTTTAAAACCGTGGCTGTATCAAAGGGAACTCGTCCAGAAGACGGGATCCATTTTAGCCGCTCTAGCTCCTTTAGTAGGCGTCAGGTTTGAAGCTTGCGGTTGTCCTTGTTGGGATCTTTGGGAAGGTATGAAGTTCTTAAACAAGGACTTTTTTTAGCTTCTGAACTGCCCTAAGTCTGTTAAGCTTTCCCCCGCAGCAGCAGACCCTTTTTCGAGTGACCCGATAAATTTTCTCAAATGTCTTTACTCGTTGCAGAATCTGGGCCTAACCCAGTTTTCAAACAAGTCAAGTTTCCTTTGGGGTGGGTTTAAAATCATGATTTGCTTCAAAAAGGGGGACTTCCAGGCTCTGTATTTTTTGCTGGTCATTGAATTTTTAGAGATAATGTTTATGCTCCCCGCGTATCATATATCTGCAAAATCCGACATTCTGATCTCCCACCCCGTGTACCAGATTGCCTTTTTGTATCCCCGGGGCGTGAAGATTCTCCGGCATATGGGGCTGAGATGAATCAGGATGAAAAAGATGTAGCATAAGGGTTAAGTGCGGTTTTTGTCTTGGAGAAATTTCTTGTGTGATGCGGAAATTCCCCTTTTTTGGTTAGGGGCTCCCCTGATGCTTCTCGGTCAGCGTGTGGTAGGTTTGAAATGGGTTGGTGCATATGACATAGCAGGTGGTGCGGAGGTGATTGTTTAGCACGTGTTGGCGGTGCGGTCAGTGGGTTTCCACTTTGAAGGATGGAGAGTCTAGGTTAGTGTCTTGGCCTAATGCTTTTTCGAAAACCTTTTGTTGGCTAAGGCGGTGCTTCCCCCTTTTTCCCTTTCTAGAAAAACTTTGTTGGGCCGCTGTTTGCTTGTCTTTTAGCCATTTTTGCTCTGTTTTTGCTTGTCTTTGAGCCTTTCTGCTTCTGCCTTCGCCCGTCTTTGAGCCTTCTGTTTGCCTTGCCTGTCTTTGGCCCTTTTGCTTCCTTTTGGCAAAAGGAAATTCGATGCTAGTTCTTCTGCGTCAGCCGGGTTTCTATCAGCTTTTATGCAATGTTGCCCTTTGGAGCGGGAGTTCTTGAAGATGACAGCGTACGTTTGGGGTTTAGGCGGGGTGATGGACCTTACTTCTTGCAGGTATGCGATGCGGGAGTTCTGCTTTCTTTGGCGCCCCTTTTTTCTTTTTGGGATCTTTTTTTTTGGGAAAATTTCTCTCTCAGCTAGTTCTGTGCGGCATCATCAAAAATCGCGTTGACAAGAATGTGATTTTACTTGGGACAGCCCCTGGTGGTTCATAGGCGGCGATAACGATTCACTGTTGTGGTTTTTGTTGCTGGTCCTGTCATAGGTGAGGATGGCTCTATATAGTGTTCAGTTCTTTGCCCAAAAAAATCATCAAGATTATCACGGAACTCTTCATTGTTATTTCAAAGTTTCTTATTTTTTTGGTGGGTTTGTGAAACGTTTAGGGGCGTACAATTTTTTCTTCCAGAAAAAAAATGGACTCTGTTTTCCCGCAATCTGAGTCTTTGGTGCTCGATGCATTTTGCTGATGGCGACAGGGGCTTTCAAGCCCTTGTGGACTTTAAAAATGTTTATGTGGTACAGACTCTTTAAGATGGAGCTGGCTTGTGCAATGGTTAGGATGCTGTGTGCTGTAAGATGGAGGAAGCTCTGTGCTTGCTTGCAGACTGTGTGGGTCTTTCAGGAACTGCAGATTCGCTGTGTTTTGACTTTCTGCCCCCAGATATCGTTAGAGAAAATCCCCCGAAGGTTGTGAGAGGGGTTCTCAGTATAGCTAATGGTAGACAGTGAACTGCTGACAATAAGTTCCAGGTGTACCCGTTGATGTAGAGAAATGCAATGGAGTTGCTTAAGGTCAGTTTAAAGGATTTCCTTGAAGAACTGTATGCCATGCGGTCAAAACCAATGTACATCACAGTGAAGATCAGTAAGTCGCTTGCAGCCAAGCTGGTTTAAAGAAGAAAAAGGACGTGATGTAAGAAGGGGGAGGAGAAGAGGAAAACAATGTACTATGGGAAAATTAATTAAAGGGGGAGGCCGTGATATAAAAACAATGAACCCTTTAGCCTGGGTGAGCTTAATAGTATAAGAAAACAAAAAATTCCGTACTTTAAAAATTTAACGTGACAGCATAATTTTGAAAACAGAGTAAAAAGACCTAGAGACCGACACCGCACTCTGAATGCCGTCTGTAACCTGTGCCAAGGCACAACTGGTGCAGAAAACGATAAAAACCCTTTAAAACGCTCCCGGGGAGTAACCCGTAGTGGGGCTCCCGAAACGTTCAACAGGCGACCTCAACCTCATGCCCGGAGGGGTTGCTGCTTCCTGGCATAACCATGGCGCCGTATTGAAAGAAAAACCAGATAGGCCCGGGGGGAAAGCAGCCCTAAACATCTAAATCTCTGAACGGCAAAAAGCCGCACTGTAATTTTGAGTTCCGGACTTTATTTTAAAGCCCAAATCTTGAGGGGTATCGCAGGTCAACAATCCACTATACTCCAGGGACAAAAGTGCTGTTTTCGGGATTTTTCCCCAGAGGTCTCCAAGAGTGCCGTGCCTTCAGCAAAAATTTTCACGGCACTATTTTCCCTCAAAAGATGCGATTCCAGATTCTTTACCCAGCCACCCTCAAGGTGCTGGATCCTGACAGCCCCCCCAGGCTCTATAACTCAGCAATGGAGCGGAAGAGGATCTCCGCAACCTGACCAGCTTCAGAGAGGCTCCCGCCTCCAAAACACCAGCTAGGCCACCGCGTTCGCCTGAGACGACTGCAGCTGACTCCCAAGAGACCTTCAAGAGGGGACGGAGAGAGATCTCTTGGACTCGCTCATGATCTCTATCACCGCCTCCACTTGCTCCAAAAGGGAAGGCCGTCAGCCAAGATGGAGGCGCCATAGGGGGACTCTACTCCGGACTGAGGGAACGGGCCCAACCTACTCGACGAGGATTAAAGGTTTTGGGGATAGGGAGGGCTGGCTGTACGGACTGCACCCAAGGGTGTTCCCCTCATTTTTCTTCACTGAAGGGATGTGGGGTTTCACAGGTGTCTTTCTCAATTGCTTTGAAATGCCATTTCTTTCATAATTGTTCACAGGCCAAGCTAGGAAATTCTAGTTACTTAAAGGTTTTGCCGGTGGGGGAGGGGGGATACTATCTGTCACTTAGAAAGGTATCCTCATGCTGATGGGAAAAAAAAGGAAGTCCTTCCAACGCATTGAAGGCGTTGCATGTAACAGCCATCCTTCAGCGTCATTTTACATTTTGCGGCTGGCAAATGTTTACTGTTGTTATCCCAGTTTTATAGTTTGTTAAATTTGTCAATGTTCTACTGCGTCTATCTTCCATGCTCTAATTTGATGCCCCCGATAATCTGCAAAAAATTTTTGAGTCCACCTGACATATTAAGTGCCAACCCTCAGCTCTCCCACATAGAAATACCCTTTATATGCGGATCATCTCCTGGAACATAAAGGGGCTCCGTTCTTCGAATAAACGGCATCTAAAGAGACTTCGCCCTGATGTGGTTCTCCTACAGGAATCGCACTTGCAGGCTGATGACATTAAGCGGTTGGAGAAGCTGTGGGTGGGTCACGCCTTTGGCTCTCCGTCCGCATGTGGCAAGGCAGGGGTAGTCACGCTCATCCATAAAAATTTCCCTTTTGAGCTGGTCTCACACGAACACGACTCTGAGGGAAGAATCTCACATTTGGTAATCACGTGGGGAGAATGTGACCTTAGCATCTTTAACATCTATGGACCCAATGGTCAGAACTGGGTATTTTTCAGGGAGTTAGTGGAGAGGAGTTGTGCCGATCGAAACCAATGCCAAATTATTGGAGGAGACATGAATGCGGTCTTAGACCAGGTGGAGGCTAGGAGGGGAGGGCCAGCATCCCAAGCAAGCAGAAGGGCCATTTCCACGTCTGAAAGGGAGTTCTACGCCGCCTCCTGGATACTACTAATCTCCATGATTGTTGGAGGGAGCGGATTTCCCGATGAGCGGGACTACACCTATTACTCCCCGGTTCACCAGTCGTGGTCTAGGTTGGACCATCTTCTGGTATCTGACACCCTCCACACTAGAATTGAAAATGCCAGAATTTTGAACATGGTCATCTCTGATCACTCCCCAATCTCTGTGGATTTGATGGAATTCTTTCCGAGAGGTGCAGACTTTATTTGGAAGTTCCCGTCTTATCTTGCAAAGACAATTACTTTTGCTGAGATGGTCAGGGGTTGGTGGATGATCTATGCTTCTGACAATCAGTCCCACCGGGAAGATCCCTCACTCTATTGGGCAACTGCAAAAGCAGTGCTTAGAGGTAGGGTTTTAGCCTATACCTCCGTTTATAAACGCAAGCTGGAGGCTTATCTGACCGCCTCAGAAAAGGTTAGGGAGACCTATAAGACCTTCCTTGGGGATAGCTCTGACAAGCGCAAAAGGTCACACCTACACTCCACACTCTTCAGGTATGGAAACAAATCCTGGAAACTCCTTTCCCGGCTACTGAGAGGGGCCTACAAGCCCGCACACATCCAAGCTCTCCGCACACCGGAAGGTACTATTACCACTGATCCGGCAAGGATTAATGACACGCTCAGACAATTTTATGCCACACTGTACTCATCCGAGGGTCAATTTCAAGCAGAGGATGGGCGGCGATTCCTCTCCAAAATCCAATTGCCACACTTGTCAGATCTTCAGAGGGAGGTACTTGATGCGGACATAACTGAGGAGGAGGTCAAGCTAGCTATTCGCCACTTGAAGGCAGGCAAGGCCCCAGGACCTGATGGGTTCTCTGGGGAGATATACAAAATCCTAAGTGATCAGATCACCCCCATCCTCACCGAATATTACAACTCGATATTACATAATGAGCCTGTTCGCCCAGAATAAAAAAAACGCATACATTAAAATTATCCCGAAGAAGGGGAAAGACCCGCTGCTCCCTGCATCATATAGGCCCATATCCCTCATAGACATTGACCAAAAAATCTTGTCTAAGATAATGGCTGATCGCCTCGCCGGTTTTATGCCGCACTTGATTGGACTCTCCCAAAAGGGCTTCATCAAGGGATGAGCGGCAGTGGGAAACATCAGGAAAGTGCTAGCGGTTTTGGAAAGGGTCCAGCACAAGCCACTGCCAGGAGAGAGGCCTGTCCTGGTGGCCCTTTTGGATGCAGAAAAGGCCTTTGATAACGTGCGATGGACTGGTTTTTGTTTTGTCCTGGATACCATAGGAATTACAGGGACGTTTAGGTCTGTCCTCTCTGCCATCTATGATGCCCCAACAGCCCAAATTCATACTCCGGGTTTCCTTTACCCAAAAATCCCCCTCCAGAAAGGGGCAAGACAGGGGTGTCCGCTTTCCCCCTTACTTTTTAATTTGGCCTTTAGAACCTTGGCACGGGGGTTACTTGAGGATTCTGACCTTTTTCTACTTCGGATCCGATAGGAGACAAAAGAGGTGAAGACCGCTTTGTTTGCGGACGATCTCATACTTTTTCATTGCTGCTCCCCTGACTCAGCTCTCTCCAGTGCTGGAGTTGCTGCGATATTTCGGCACGCTAAACAGGGTACAAAGTAAAAAGTGTCCAAGAAGTGAATTGTTAGAAATTGGCCCGAAGCTATCACAGTCCCAGTGGGCAAACATGGGATAGACAATACCCGGCTCAGGAACACATCACCTATTTGGGTTTTCAAGGTCGTCGGACCCCCAGACTCTATGTATAAGTTAAAAATTCCTCCTCTTATAAATAAAATCTCCCATGACTTAAAGCGTTGGACTCACTGCCCACGTCCCCATGCCGGTAGATGCCACGCCATAAAGATTGGTCTGCTTCCCACAGCTGCTATAACCCCTTTCAGACACTCCCATTCCTGCTCAAAAAATACAGACATCAACCACATTAACTTGTGCTTTTCCAGTTTTTTAAAAAAATTTGGGGAGGAAAAAACCCCGTATTGCGCTACAATAACTAATCCTGCCAGTTAGGGCAGGGCCGGAACTGAATTCCCAGATGTTAGGGTTTATAAAAACCTGCCTGTCTGACTCGTCATAAAGCTAGACTGGATTGGGGGTCGTTCCCGCTTCTCGAATTGGGAATTTTGAAAGAGAGTTAATGCGCCCTTTGGGACCCACAAAGGCCTTGCTCCATACTAGGTACCCTAAGCTGCCTTCTTTGATTAAGTTGTCTCCATTGTTCCGGGACACAATAATGACTTGGAAGGAGTTGAAGAAACGCTTAGGCCTTTCCTTCGCTCTCTCCAAGGACATGTCCATTTGGGACCACCCCGAGTTTCCTCTGGGTCAGAGCAATCCGATGTTTAAGAAGTGGAGGGAGGCGGGTCTGGCCAACGCGGGACAGCTAATGCAAGTGAGTTCTCGGAGATGGTTAAAACCCCTGGAGATGCTTGAGAGGTTCTCCTTACCCAAATCACAACTATTGGCTGCCTATCAGCTCTTCTATTTCTGTAATAGGAGACTAAGAGACGTCTCCAAGGAGACCATTCCTAACGATTTTGAACACCTTTGTCACCCCTCACAGGGAACATATTGTTTTATTCG
>JAODAL010042800.1:0-34459 GCA_025379985.1 Phyllomedusa bahiana
ACGCGCGCCCCCGGGGCGTTCTCGTAAATTTTAAAGGGACAGTGCCCCCAATAATTGGTTGTCTGCCTGACGCCTCCCCTTTTTAAAGGGGTCCGCTCTGCAGTCTTTTCCTCGCTGGATCTATGTTCCCCCGAGCCATAGGAAAAGCGTTCCTGAATCATATTTTTTCGCCCTACCGTGTACCAGACCTTTGCTACTTTTCCCTGACTCCGAACCTCTGCCCCCTGCCCTGACCTTCCTGCCTGTCTCGACCACGAACCATTGCCGCCTGCCCTGACATTCTGCCTGCCCACGACTACGTTCTCGGACTACGCTCTGTACCTCGCTGCACCTCGGCCGCCACCGCAAGCAAGTCACGTCAGGGGGGACGACCTGGTAGCCTCACCCCGCAGCAAGTCCATCCCGCTTTGCGGCGGCTCTGGTAAAAAACCCGGGGGCTACTTAGATTCCGTTCCCTGGCGTGGCTTACCCTATCATCGCTTGCGGTGGTCCTTGGATCCACTACTCAGCCGTTAAAAGCTGGTTTTGCTGTGAGGAGACTGTAAAAGACAGAAAGGGTTTCATGACAACCCGTATTCCATTTACTCACTTTCTCGTTAGAAGTTTTCGCATTGTAAATGGTTTTGAGGTCATGTTGCTGTGAGATACAGCAATAATCAGGTCCTTTGGAACAGAAATGTGAATTCTAAGTGCATTTCTCCCTCACAATTTTTTAATAGTGGCTGAGAATCATATTTATAATTTTTTGGGTCATGTAGCTGTGAGATACAGCATAATCATGATCCTTTGGAACAGAAATGTGGCTTCTAAGTGGCATTTCTCCTCACAATTTTTAACAGTGGGGGAAAAGTCATTTTTATAATTTTTTGGGTCATGCTGCTTTGAAATGCAGCAATACTACGGGTCTATTATATAAAAATTTTGTTTCTAACAGACATTTGTTCTTCACAATTGACCAAAGGGGCTCAAGGGCATTGCTTTGAATTTTTGGGGCATTTTGCTTTGACATGCAGCTATACTACAGGTCCTATTCTAAAAATGTTTTTTCTAACAGAAATTTTTTCTTCACAATTGACAAAAGTGGCTCAAGGGTCATGCTTTGAATTTTTGGGGGCTTTTTTGCTGTGACATGCAGCTATACTACAGGTCCTATTCTAAAAAATGTTGTTTCTAACAGACATTTGTTCTTCACAATTGTAAAGAGTGGCTCAAGGGTGATGGTGCTGTCAGAAACAGGAATAGGTAGGACACTGTTAATGGACACATATTGCAAAATGACTTGTTTTTGCAAGAGCTTTAATATAGCTATCAATCCCTGTATTGAGACAACCCATTTAATACAATTTAAAAAAGAGAAACAAAGACATGGTGGGATTCCATCCTATTTTAAAAATGTTTTTCTAGAATTAAAGTATTAAAAACTTGCATGTACAAAATAGCTGTTAAAAAAATTTCCCTCTGAATTGTACAAGGGAGGTACAGGAAAACTTGACCAGATGTATTTATTCAGGGGACATGGAGTATGGAGGACGGACAGAGAACAAAGTACAGAGACCATTTCCTCCAGCTTTGTGAGTAAAATGAGAAAAAGAATGCCAAGATAAAGGCACCGGGGTGTAACAAGCTTTAAACCCCACCAGTATTTCCAAGTGAAGCTCAATTGGTCCACACTATACGGGGGGCAAGCGCAACCCAGGTATTGACTGTGTACAAGGAAGGCGGAGTTCTATCACACTTCCGCTTCCACACTCTGCTTCAGCACGACATTTTTTCGTTGCTGCGTCATCAGGCATTTTAACCTGCGTGTTAATAGATGAGGGACGCCAGCTGGGCTTCACGCCCCCAAATGTAACTCGGCCCTGGGTCATGCTGTGGCCCAGGACAGGTATAGTCAATGTCCAGTGAAACTAAAATGGTGGTTGAAAGACTCCTTTTTCCGGCACTTTTAAATGGGGCGGTCATGCAGGTTTGGGCTCATGCTGTGGCCCAGGACAGTTATAGTCAATGCCCCAGTGAAACTAAAATGGTGGTTGAAAGACTCCTTTTTCCGGCACTTTTTAAATGTGGGGGTCATGCAGGTCTGGGCTCATGCTGCGTTCCAGGACAGGGATATTCAATGTCCATTAAATAACATGATGGTTCAAATCATACTGCCTTCTGGCATTTTTTAATTTGTGGGTGATGCAGGTTTAAGGTCAGGCTGTGGTACCAAGACAGGGATAGTAAATTGGTCTGTGACTTTTTTTCTGTGATTTTATAACCTAAGTGTGTGCCTAAGAGTGCACGTATCCATTTGACTGTTGTGGATGTTAATTTCAGCTTCTCCAGCCTTGTTTGGGGGTAATAATGAAGGTGTTGTTGCTCTCCCATAGACTTTAATGGTCATCGTGCATAATCGATGCTCACTATCGAAAAACCTTATCGATAGCGGCCGACTATCGACTATCGATCGATCTCGATAGCCAACGCAATCACTCAACACTATTTAATACCCATACGGGGTATTATAAATATCTGGTAATGTGTAGGTCCTTGGAGGAACACTTTGCTCATGTTAGAAAGACGATGCTTAAATTGCGAGAAAATCATCTTTTGAGGTAGAGAGTGTCTTCTTCTATTTCCTCTTAAGAGTTTTCTATGGATCCTGCAAAAGTACAATCTATTCAGGATTGGTCACTACCTACTAATCTAAAGCCTGTTTATCAATTTTTTTTTGTTTGCAAATTATTTTAGGAGGTTTATTAGATTTTTCTCCTCCATAGTAGCACATAGTAGTACTGCTCTTACTAAAAAGTGCACTAACCCAGCCAAATGGTTTCCTGAGGCCCTCAAGGCATTCTTTGTCCTTAAAGGGGTTGTCTCACTACAGACATTGATGGCATATAGCTAAGTTATGCTATCAATGTCTGATAGGTCTGGGTCCCACCTCTGGGACCCGCACCTATGTCCTATATGAGCCCTGAAACCTTTTCATTCTGACCAGGTTCAAAAAACCTAAAGGCAAGTGCGCTTTCTTGCAGTTTACTTCAGCAGCATACACAGGCCTCTGCACCATCCACCACCATTCACCCTGCAAAGATAATGGCAGGTTTGACACAGGATTTATCTGATTTGCTGTTTCAGGCTCAGGCTCCTCCAGAGAAGCATGCTCTGCTCCTTTTTGTCCTTGAGAATCCTTGGTCAGCTGGCTTTCAGAGTGTCATGATGGTAAGATGGCTGATCATCGAGGTTTCACTAACATACCGTATATAAGACCTTGTCTTAATCTGTTTGGTGGTCAGCTATGAGGCGAGACATGGAGAGGATTATAGGAGGATGTGACATCTGTGTCTCCAATAAAAAACTTAGGAATTTACCCTTTGATCAGTTAACACTGTTACCCACGCCCAAAGCACCATAGACTATATTGTGGATTTGCCTTAATCTGGAGAATAAGAAACCATTAAGATGACTCTCTTTGTACCTTTGTCCATCTCGCCATCTATGGATATGCTGGCTTGTCAGTTTGTCCAACATGTGGTGAATCTTCATAGATTACTGGAGAATATTGTACCTGACAGGGGTGCACACTTTGTTGCCAGATTTTGGAAGGCTTCCTGTGTCAACTTGAGCAGGGGTTGTATCATTTTATTAAATGGCCTTCAGAATAAGGGAACAGTGAAAACAAGCAACATTGCAATTGGATGTCATTAGCAAAGCTGTCTTGTTTTTCACAGTATCCCTTAGCTTCTGTTTCTGTAAACAAACTTCTTCAGTGCTGGCCCGATAGTCAGATCCCACCTCCTTGTATTTCATTAGCTGAGGGCTCTAATAATTTACATTCTGTTCACGGAGCTTGCATTCCAGACTCACTCAGAATTAGGGGCCGACAACAATTTAACTCTGTCTCTATAATCAGAAAACAGCAGGAATGTGCCACGGTGCCTTAATGCTCCTCCATGTAAGGTGCGACAAAATTTTCACTCTATACAGCTAACAGCTTCTCATTGACACTGCAGCTACTGCTACAATCAGAAAACTGCAGAATTGTACGTCGGTGCCATATGTAAACATGAAGGGAGACGGATCTGTGCTCTGGATGGAGGATTCGACTGTTCAGCTGTGAGAGATCAGTGCTGAGTTCATAGAAGACTGTGTAGACTGAATGCAGGTCTGTGGTATGTAAACAGCTCTTACAAAATAAGACTGCATAGGGAGAGGACAGTGATATGTGGAGGGGGGGGATACACTGGAGCCAGCATGAACAGTGAAGGGAGGATGATGTCATCAGTTAAGAAACACCCAGCTGGGAGTGGAAGAAACGCCCCTGGATTTCAGGAAGTGAGAGCATCAAGCTTCAAGAGAACAGCCCAACTGAAGAAGCGATACATCTCCTTTAAGACTTTGCTTCTCTCCCTTTCTTAAGTGTAAGGCTTCATTTACATGGCAAGGACAAAATACTGGTTGGATTCTAATTAGAATTCGACTAGTTACTCTTGGTTTTCGTTTTTTGTTGCGGTGTTTGTCACTTTTATGCTTCGGTTTTGGGGTCCCATTAAAATGAACAGTACTATAATCCACCATTTTCAATTTCTATATGGCTAATTTTTGAATGTTTTAAGTTCTTTCAAAACTGGCGATTTTGAAATAACATGTAGCTGTGATTTTTTGTTGAGGTCTATGGGGATGAAGTACTGTTGGATTTTGGTGGATTCTAAATAACGAACCCGCTTGACAGTAAATCACTGTCATGTAGACAAAGCCTTAGGGTGATATTCACTGCAGGTCACAGAAATTCAAGATGAAAGATAGGTTGTAGTTGTCTACCAAAAACAAAGTTAAAACAACCATGTGGCAAGTTGGGTCCTGGATATTGTGGGACAGTAACAGTTTTTAGGGACATTTTAAATAAAGATAGTCACTAGGTTCAGGTGTTGCATGATACTTTACTTCTGGATTCAAGTCATCTAAGATTCAATCTACACCCATGCCCTTGTCATCGTCCAGCTTGCTGTTCAACTTCTATTAGTAAATCCGTGGATTATTTTTGTAAATTACTTGCATGTGACTGCTCGTTGGCTTCTCTTTGTTCTGTTAGCCATTTATGTCAACTAGCTTTGTTACACACTTATGAGATTTTGTCACACTAATGGGGTTAGTAGTTTTACCTTTTAGTGATACTTTTGGCTATTAGTTTGATACTAAGACAAGCGCAATTAGCATTTATTAACATTTATTTTATCAATATTTATTAACATTGTTCTAGATAATAGAACATGACTCTGTAATTGTGAAATGAAATTGTGAGTTAGATTGTGTCAGGTCCAGGGTTCATGACTATAATTTCAGTACAATGCACTAAAACATGCCAGTACTATATAAATAAAAGAAAATAAATCAGATAATATCTTGTGCCAAATAGATATTAACCACAATATTATATTAACATAAAACATACCCAGCCAAGACAGGCATTGCAATTTCATATTGTTAAATGTTCTTTTGTCTTCATTAAAAATCGTTAAAAAAACATGGCTATTGTTATGAGTGTGATAAATTTGATATTAAAAATAATATTACAATCATAAATCTAATATTATTTAAAAAAAAAGTTGTGTTTGCCACATGTACTATTACCCATCAGCCATGTAAACTTTTCGATGTCTACATAAAATTCCCTGAAGAGTAGACAGTCATAATGAATATAATGAAAATTAACACACTGGGGAAAACTAGAGAAATTAAGTCATTGCCAATTTAAATCAGGTTTTAGATGAAAATTATGTATACATTTTATATCATAATAATCTGAAAAAAACATTATGCAGTGAGAAACATAACGACCAACCTAATAAAACACCACAACTCTTCTGCTATTCTATTCCTTACTGTGAAAAGAAAAAAAAAATAGTCCGAATTCTAAAGTTTAATAGTGTAGAATAATCTTAAATATCTGATAATTTGTCATAGTAGGAAAGAGAATTTAAAAACACAACTAAATCATAAATTAAAAAATATATTTTTATTTCTTAATTCATATTTTGTTTTTTATTATTTTTTGTACAAATATGCATTAACCTCTTAATGACAAGGTTATATAACAGCTTAAAGCGAACCTATCAGGTGGTTTATGCTGCCTTTTCTGGGAGCAGGATATGATGGAGGGAGAGAAGCTGAGCTCTGTGATATGTAAGTTTATATGATATAAAGCAGGATTTCTACGTAAAAATCTGAAAAAATCTTAAACATGAAAGTAAAAGTAGTGCTAACCCATAATCCATAGACAGTGATTGACAGCTTTCTTTTCACCAATGTGTGTACATAGCAGACTGTCAATCACTGTATGTGGGCAGGGTAAGCAGGACGTCCATTGTCTCCTATGGAGTCCATTCAGAAGTTTCTCTGCTTTTTACTCAGAAATCCTGGGAGAGCAAAGTTTTTAAACTGTGTAACAAGTAGCTACGGGTAATAAAACTAGACAGGTCATACACAGAATAAATAATGAACAGTCCACCAGACAGTAACAAAGGTGCAATAAGGCTATGTCTACACAGCATTTTCACATTGCTGCACCGCACCACACTGTAGTTTTTTGCAAGGTTTTTGCTGAAAAAAATGTGGTCAGATTTCATATTCCCAGCGGCCCAGTATATTGGGGCTACGGGAATCCGATGGAAGTCCGGCGGAATATACAACATGTTCTATATTCTGTCAGGGGCAGTTTTAGGTTTAGGGCTCGTCCCCACGGCAAGGGTTTTTGGGCAGTTTTACAGACGGTTTTCGGTTTAGAAAACCATCTGTAAACCAACTGTCCACCCCAAGAATGGACCTCTATGGACAATCCATGCAGCGGTCTCGACTGCACGGATTTTCTGCCGGACGGTTTTTGAGACCGCCGACAGTCCGAAAAAGATTGAATATGGTCATTCTTTTGTCTGGTTTTCGGGCGGAATATGAACAAGTCAATGCAATGGGGGAGGGCTTTTCTCCGCAAACATGGCCGCAAAAACAGAGCAAATACCGGTCGGATTATTTGCTCTCTGCCGTGTGGACATGCCCTTAAGAAATCCTCAGTAAAAAAAATCTGTGCTCTAGAGACTACAACACGGATTTTCTGTTGTGGGCTACAAAGCGCTGGTCACAGTCAGATTTTCGGCAGATTCAAAATACTGAATCCACTGAAAAACCAACCAAAATCCAGAGCTGTATAGACATAGCCAAACTGTCAGAGACAGAGTGAATTTAACAGGTTTACATAACAAACTAATCTCAGCAGTTGGTCTGATGATCAAGCCTCCTAAAAGGCTGCTTAGCCAGTCCTGTAGGTTGCCTGCTAAGCACCCTCCTGTAGATTGGAATCTTTGTGTTGGACCATGCTCCTCTGCTGCCTGATTCTTTATCAGCATCTTGGCCATTAAAAGCTGCAGAAACACAAGTATGGGAACACATTGCAAGGTTTTATTCTTATTAGTGAGCTTATCCAGAGATCTAAAGAACTATCATTCCAAACCTCTAAGGCCATGTCTACACTGCATAGCAATACGCTCATATTTTCCGCGCTTTTAGGATTTAAACAGTGTCGAAAATACAATATTTCATGCAGCCTTATAGACTACAATAGAGAAAACGATCTGTAGTCTCCACAGGTTGTTTATTTCTACGATCGTTTTTTAGCGCTGGCGTATTATACAACATGTTGTATAATGCGCTGGTGCTTTGAAGTTTTTTTTGGCATCTTCCCATACAATCAATTGTATGTGCGACGTAAAAAAAAAGAGAACTGACTGCGTTTTTTGCGCAAAACGTGACAAAAAAATGTGGCACTGCATCGGAAAAAAAAACGGACGATTTTGGCCATTTTTTGTCCGAAGCAGTGTAGACCTAGCCTAAATCAGGCCTGTACAACATATGGTCAAAGCTTTTCCGGCAGCCCTCCTCTGTTCCTAAAGGGGTGCGTTCTATTTTAATCCGCCCCAAACCAGTTTCGGGGTAGTACCAATGTATTCCCAGGTGGTATATGGGCAGTCCCTGGCAGGTAGTATGTCTGCTCTATAATATAATGAGTTCTCCTCCAGATAAACTCACAGCACATCTTACAGTAGTAGTAAAATGAGATTAGTCTGCATTGCCATTCAGACATTTGATATTTTTTAAGATTTTGTAGATAAAGAAAATATCTTAAATTTATTCCTAATTGCAGAAAATAATATAACAAAAATATAAAGGCAAAACCTTAAAAAATTAAAATAAAAAAAAAATCAGGAATATTTGGGACCCGTTTACTAACATGGTTGTGTCATACATGTCATAAATGCCATACAATGACAAATGGTGAATTTTGGTGTATTTATGGCACAAAAACATTTATTATGTGTTCAGAAACTTTCTGTGACTGTTTTGAAAAAAACTCTTGCCCACTGGCTACCATACTAAACTCCACCAGATGCCCATCCATTTTTCCACCACTGTCCACTCTTGCCGACCATGCCATACTCATACCTTCCTACTCAGGTATTTGATGCTAAATTATCCTCTACCACAAATGTTCCATATTTATCTTTTCTCATGGTATAACCATATTCTTTATCCCACCACAGTTTTCCAATATTGTGACCTGTATAATTAAGATTTCCATAAACCAAAATGGAGTCATGCTACCACTGTACAATTTAATGCCAGAATACTGGATTTACTATTTTTTTTTTGAAACAATGTTTCCATTCTGTATCATATTGTGTGAAAAATTAAAAAAACTTTGATATAAGATCTTTTCAATATTCTTCCTACAGTATGTCCACCACCTTATCAATCTGCATACCAAACACTATTTACCATTGTTTTGACAAAAGGCATGGCTTAGCTGGAGGTGAATGTGTCTTCATAGATTGCTTTGCTTTGATCTTCTCGACCAAAACTGTGATAAAATTGCTTCAAATGTTTGTTGTTGATTGTTAGTACAAGTAAGCCAACTAACAAAAATTAAGATGCTTACTTCCCAGGAAGTAATGTTGAAAGGGTTTTCTCACCATGCAGTTTCGCAGAGTCACGGGCAGCTTTTGACTCTGTCTGGTCAGGCTGTGGGTGCTCCACTGTAACTAGCTGAGCAGTTACACTAACACAAGTGCTGGAGATTTACTCTTCAGTAAAGAAATGCTACAAAACTCTGAGGAGTGAATACAATTGATTTTCACTAATTAATTAATTAATTAATTAATCTAATATTGTTTGAGATAAGGGATGCTCCTTCTAATCAAGGTGTTGTCACTCAGTGATCTCTGTTTATTCATGAAAGGAGAGAAGGATGGTAAGCAAAGAAATCTGTGTGTACTCACAGAAGATAAAATATCTCTTATCCCCTGACAATGGAAAAAGCAAAAGACAAATGTATTTAGAAAATGTCCCTACATGTTGAAAGCTAATGTTTGTAGTGAGAAAATCCTTTGAAAGTCCATAACAAGATATAACTGAATGGTGTGCTTAGACTCATTGTGGCCCAAACAAGACAAATCACAGCAAAAAAAAATGCGTTTTCCGGCACTATCTACAAAAAGCAATCTTTAAAACTTTATTTTTGCATTTCACATAAAATGATTCAGTAGATAAAAACCTAAAAATTCAGATTTTATCTGTTGAAATATTTTATAAGAAACCCCAAAAAGGATCATAGAGGACTAAATACCATTGATTAAAAGAATCAAATTTTTATTATCAATCAAATTACTAACAATATAAAAGTACAAAAAATTGATGATAGCAACCAAAAGCAGGTGAGATATTAGGGGAACAGTATAGATCGTAGGTACTGAAACGCTTTTAATGTAACAAGAGTAATTGTAAGCATATATATAGTTACTAGAAGCAGGCGAGGTAAGCATCATTGACAGATATTGTCAGGATACAATTAGAAAGGTTTTACCAGAAGAAATAAGTATTTGACCCAATATTTTATTGAACAGGACATTGACTATCGCTGTCCTTTACCACACCAATAAAATTTGCCAGAAGAAATAAGTATTTGAACCAATATTTAGTGAACAGGACATTGACTACCGCTGTCCTTTACCACAGCATGACCCCAAAACCAGCACAGATTCCCTTATGGACCCTCAGAATAAAATTTGCCAGAAGAAATAAGTATTTGAAACAATATTTTAGTGAATAGGACATTGACTATCGCTGATCTTTACCGCAGCCTGACCCCAAAACCAGCACAGAAGCCCTTATGGACCCTCAGAATAAAATTTGCCAGAAGAAATAAGTATTTGAAACAATATTTTAGTGAACAGGACATTGACTATGGCTGATCTTCACTGTAGCCTGACCCCAAAACCAGCACAGATGCCTTTATGGACGCTCAGAATAAAATTTGCCAGAAGAAATAAGTATTTGAACTAATATTTTAGTGAACAGGACATTGATTTTTGCTTTCCTTTACCGCAGCATGACCCCAAAACCAGCACAGATGCCTTTATGGACCCTCAGAATAAAATTTGCAAGAAGAAATAAGTATTTGAACAAATATTTTAGTGAACAGGACATTGACTATCGCTGTCATTTACCGCAGTATTACCCCAAAACCCGCACAGATGCCCTTATGGACCCTCAGAATAAAATTTGCCAGAAGAAAAAAGTATTTGAACCAATATTTTAGTGAACAGGATATTGACTATCGCTGTCCTTTACCACAGCATGACTCCAAAACCAGCACAGATGCCCTTATGGTTATGGACCATCAGGATAAAAATGCACACTAAGAAATTGACTCTTTAAAACAAGATTTTTTTCCAGTGCTGCTGCTGCTGCTACAGCTACGGCTACTTGCTGTTCTACTGGTATCATGTTGCTGATGTTGTTCCACCATGACATTAGAACGTTAAGAAAGTGCAATAGATGTCTCCAGTTGGTCAATGAGCCCTGTCTCAAATTCCTGCATTCTACTGTCAAATTGAGTGGGTGGAAGGAAATTGCTGACTTTTGATTTGGAACGTGGATCAAGGATGGTGGCCACCCATCTCTCTCTCATTATTCTGGCATTTGGCAAATATAAATAATTTTGATAATCCTAATTGACTCAAGGTTTATTCTGATTTCATTGCAGATAGTGAAAAAACATGCATGTGTCTTTTTATATAGTGTATGTAAACTTCTGGTTTCAACTGTATATACAAAATAATACAAAAGTGAGTACACCAGTCACATTTTTGTAAATATTGTATTATATCTTTTCATGGGACAACACTGAAGATATGAGACTTTGATACATTGTAAAGTAGTCAGTGTACAACTTTTTTAGGTGTGTAAATTTGATGTCTTAGACATTGAAGACTGTGTATTGGATTATTTTGAGGGCACGCCAAATTTATACTTTTATACAAGTAGACACTTACTACTTTACATTGTATCAAAGTGTCATATCTTCAGTATTGCTCCAAGAAAAGATATATAACATTATTTACAAAAATGTGAGGGATGTACTCACCTTTGTTAGATACTGCACATAAATGACCATCCTTCTGATGTGCTTTCAATCCAGTGATAAAAAGAATAGAAAGATAGCTGCTGTAAGTGCTTATGGTGTTCATCTTTTAACAATAGTTTTATGCTATACAATATAAACATGTTGATTAAGAAAAGTTTTAAAAGCCAAACAACTAGAATGCTGTTAAACTGGGTTAATAAAACATATAATGCTGAAGTATGTGTCAGGTGTAACCTTTGTAACTTTGCTTGTCACTAGTTTTTCCATTAGAGACCTCATAAGCAGCTCCTGCATATCAGTCACTGTGTATCTTGACAGCTTTAACCTTCCCAAGTGGTTAACTACACCATCTCCAATGCAGCCTATTGACCAAAGCAATAAGCCGTTCTATATAGTGTATTAAAGTCATTTTCCACATGCTACCTCAGCATGACCCATTGTTCATGCAGGCTCCTGCTGACCATGGAAAACCAGTATCCCATATTAAATTGCTACCTTTGCGTTAAACCTTAAAAGAGCCCCCTACTGAATTGTTTTCTTCTTTCATAGCCTAAAAACCCCAAAGCGATTACCCAAAAAAGCCAGGATGAAATTTTTAAAATTCAAACAAAAAGAACCCCACACATCATTTTTAAAAAAAATACGCTTTTTTTGGTTTCAGCTTCTTTTTCATATTTCAGGCTCTCCCTTTTGTTTCCCCGATGAAAAATCCCATTGCAGGACAAGTTACTTTAAAAGATTTGGATCACTTTTTAAAAAACTGAATTTTTTCCGGGTAAAATTAAATTTTTTTTTACATCTTTTGACAATGAGCTAATCAAAATGTTGTCCCCCTTCCCCGCCCCCCATATCAAAAAAATGGGTTAAAATGTGCTGTGGGACGTGTTCCACATTAATGATTCCAAAATGGCTGAGGCCAAAAAATTGGGCAATAATGACAAATCATTCCAAGGATCACGAAATTGGGGGATAGGATGCTTTTTTTGATAAAAAAGATTTTACCTCTCTTTTGTAATAGTTTCTACGGTGGGGGTGAGTAGTTTTTAAATTTAAATCATCCTCAAAACTTTGCCATTTCTTTTCCCCGTAAATAAATAAAATGGCCCAAACCTGTTAATTAAGCTTAAAAAAACAATGGATCTATAGCCCAAAATTTCACTCTGTTTATCTGTGAATTCCTTTTTGCACCATTTTAATTTCCCTTTGTTATTAATTTGAAATTGTATTACATCTAATCATTTAAAGTATTGTCGTTATTGTTATTTAATCTGGAACTAAATTGTGAACAGCTTGAAATTCAAGATTCTTTCTACTTTTTTGGAAAATTTTTTTTTTACAATTTTCAAAAATTTTTTTACTCTTGGATTAAAATAAGCCAAATTTTTAAAAAATATTACATAGAGACCATTTACCTATAGTATGAATAATATTTTCTTATTTACTTAAACCACTATAGGAAAATTTTGTATCAAGTATGTTCATTAATTTCCTCTCTACATAATGTTGTGAAATAAACTGAATAACCCCTCTATCTACTGTTGTCTCTAAATGGTGCGCTCTGTGCTGAAAGAGTTAAAAGCAGACAGGCACAGCTGTTATCAGACTTGTTAACTTAGAGGGGTTGTCCATAAGTATTGATGGCATTTACTGGGATAAAAGGGTCTAGGTGGGGGTCCCATCGGGAAACAACCCCCTTTTTTTTTCCGAAACCGCCAAAAATGAGAGGAAACGGGGACTCTGCTGTTCTGGTACAGAATTATCAGCCTTCGAACGAGGCGTTCCCCGAATCCTCAATGTCTGTATGAGCAAACCCCTTTAATTAGATATTTTTTTAAACTTTTGTCCGAGCAACATGAGGGGAACATTGCCTGTCCATGTTTTAAAATTTTTTTTTCATCCCTCTCTATACTCAATGAATACTTCTTTTTGGATCTCCGTTGAATGCACGGATAAATTACATATTAAAGGTTTGGGCATCATTCTGTGCCTTAGAGGGAATGTATGAAGGGGGTGCACCAAAATTTGGTTTTTCCCCCAAATTCTATGAGCCCGTTGGGGGGGGTTATTTTTAAAAAGGGTATCGAAAAGAGCGGGGGGCCTTTTTTTTAATCCTGTTTCGGGGGGCGTGCAGGACACGAGGCGCAATCGAACCATTCAAAGCTACAGATTTATAACTTCAGTACGGCAAATCAAGGCGCATTATGGGGAACGGGGTAAACACTTTAAAAGGGGTTTACCCTAAAAACCCGGTGACTTTTTTCCCCTGGATTGCCTGATTTTTGACCGCAGTAGACCGGGTTCATAGTACAGGCGATTCTCATATTATGCACATTTAAAATTTGGGCATAAAAGCGGCAAAAAATCAACTCCCCCTTAGGTGTCACAGACATGCAATACAGAACCGTAAGGTCTCATATGGCGACATGTATGAACGGAGCTGCGTCACATATCTGGAGTCGTTACAGCCCGATATCAGACGCAGCCCTATTAAAAAAAATTTTTAAAATTTGGGAGGGGGGGGGTGCACAAAACCGTAGCGAAGTACATTTTTTATAGCTTTGTATCCATTTTTGGGCGCATACAGTTGGAACATACACCACTTCAAATTCTATCCCTTTTTAAAATCGCATGAAAATGGCATGTAAACCCCAAATTTCAGGCATGTCGTAAAAGTATCTTTGCACATGTTTGACATGGCATAGGTGTGCCTGGATCCTGATTCTGAGTTTAAGACTGATGAATTAATTTATTTAATGATATTACTATCAAAAAAAACGTTGGGTATTTGGTATGGTTTCAATTTCAGGATGAGCATGATTTTTTCTTGACTTTTTTTTTAAATAACTAATTGACATTTCAAAATTTAGAAGCCAGGGTCCAATCTCAGTGTTTCAGTATTCTTGAACCTTGCTAATCTTAAAAATGTGCTTAATGGAAAAAATCACAACAGGTGTTTGATCCCTAAATCATGCCTATATTTAAGGGATAATTAAATTTGGGGGATTTAAACAGTCCCCCCTCCCCTGCTGTTTACTTTTTGACACATGAGACCAAAAAATACCTTCAATGATCACATACCTGCGATTGCAAGGCTTCAAGCGGTTCTCAGATGGAAGTGACCATTTAGCTTAGAGAGTCACAGTGTTATCAGCAGGTTGCAACAGAGATATGGGAGACTGGAAGAACGGCAAAGAAGTGGACGTCCTTTGGCTACACAACACACTGATGATTGCTTAATGGTAAACAATGCCCTGTGGAATGGTTATGAATCCAAACAAATTGCAAAAATTTAATGGGGTGAGAGGGAATCAAGTGTCACTCAACCGTTTTTAAAGTTTTTCATCAGCATGGTCTGCATGTTAGTTACTGGCAAGGGTACCGACCCACCACCAGGGCAGGCATTATGGTTTTGATTGTCCGGGAGCATCTACCGGTAAGGGGGCTAGTGGTCCTCATGTGTTCAAAGATGAAAGTCGTTCACTTAAGCGAAATTTTGCCCTCAAGGATTTGGGGGATGTCAAGAGGATATGCATCAGCCCTGCTGCCCCAATCCCTGTTTGGTTTGGTGTGGTGTTAAATGTGGAACGTCTGCTCTCAATACCAAAAATCCCTACACTTTGGGAAAAAGCCCATACTACTTTAAAAACATCATTAATCCCGTAAGTGTATGCATTAACAAACAATGCTAATTTCATTTTCATGACAACAAATCATCAAAATCACATCATTAGGAATGGCTATTGGAGTGACTTGCACCTTCTCCAGCCCTGAATCCCCTAGAAAATCTGTGGGATCAGTGGGTTCCCTCAAGGGCCCTTTTAATTCTTACCCAGAACCTCGATGACCTAAAGAGCGCCCCTAAAGAACAACAGGATGCCATGCCTCAGTAGTATTTAACTCAACTTGTGAACAGCATGATACATCGTTGTCCAAAAATGAATTGAGTCAAGGCGATGTGACAGTTTGGGGAAAATTGACATTTTTTATGGTGTATCCCCCACTGTTGTTTGGGTTTTGTTTCTTAAATTGTTTTAGATGAGAAAAATCAAAAAATGTATGTTTCGACTTTTAAAAGGCCGCTTTTAGGAAAAAATTTCCTGTACTTGACAATTTAATGTTTTTTCCCTAGTTTCACCCCCAAAAACCAAATATTCCCCCTTTTTATGAGAAGTGTATGACAAAAATGAATTGTCCATGTAGGTTTTTTTAGTAGATTTATCTGGTTTCTGTGCCAAAAAAAAAAAAATTGTACCTTCATTCTAATGCTGATATTCATGGCGGTCTACCCATTCTTCTGTTTACCTCCTGCTCCCAGCAGTCAGATAGTCATCAGTGACTGAAGTGATCACATGTCATTATCTGGCATCACCATTTGTAGGTGAAAACAGTGATGTCAGGTAATGTGACCACAGCAGCACTGCAGCAATGACGATCCCATTGCCAGGAGCAGAAAGTAAAAAGAAGAATAGAGAAGACTGCTGGAATCGTCAGTGCTGAAACAGAGATCATTTCAAAGGTATGTTTTTTTTTTTTATTTTGGTACAACAGCAGCAGCATGAATTTGATTTTTTTTAAATACATGAAGAGAAACCATTTAACATAAAATTTTTCAGTGATTGGTTTAAGCACACGTTTCACTATAAACAGAATCCATAGTAGTATTAATCACATGAAATAGTTTAGAGACTTTAAAGCAAATGGCCACCCTTGAAAACCAAATTCCCTACTATCAATGGTTTAAAAAAATTTAAAATTAAATTTAAAGGGGAATTTAAATGCTTGAAAGAGTTTTCTCATCGAAAAAAGTGATGGCACTTTGGATATTCCATGTTTTCTGATTAGTACAGGTCCAATCCTGTGAATGAAAGGCTCTGTATTGCAGGTTCCTGCACACGTGGTGGATTGAAAAACACTTTTTATGCTCAAGATTATTGGATCCAAGTCCTGGCACTCAGACACAGCAAAGCACAGAAGATCATGGCATATCCATTAGATTGAATTTTGGCAATCCTGAATTTTTTTCAAAACTTGAAAACCACATATTATAACACTTGCCTAAATGTGGCACAATGATACCACAATTCCAAAGCTTTCAAATCTATGCCTTGTTACATTTACCCTTAAAAAACTGTAACTATGGTGTTGTGAGCTGTAAATGTTTAGGAGCAACAATTCAGTTGTAAAACATTTGCCAAGTGATGAAACACATTTCTTATCACTATTTTCTGTTCTTCATTACACCACTTACTACCAAGTTCCAAACTGTCTCTAGAAGGAACATCAACACAAGAACCGTTCATTAAGAGCTTCATTGATTCACTTTCACACCAACGGCTTACCAAAAACCTGGATTAATAGTGCAATGCAAGTGTCAGCGAAGTGGTTAAAACCATGTCATTGGATTGTGGAGCGGTTGGAATGCATTTTTTATGAGGGCCTCCCGCGTCTGGAGTCTGGGTTTTGACTAAATGCAGTGGGGCCAAAAATTTTAAAGGAGGAGCTTAAGGGTTTGGTACTCTATATATTGGGGTAAAAATTTGGGGTGGGTTGTTCTTTGCAAAGTTACATCATACAATTACATCTCCGAAATGTTAGGCTATATCTATACGGGACAGATTTTAAAAATTCCCCTATTTAGAAACGCAAAAATCGACTTAAAACCCCATAGACCTCAATAAAAAACTGAGACAGTTTACAAGCTCGAGTTGAGGTTTAAATTTCAAAACAAAAAATTGAAAATGTTTTTTAATCTAGTATTTCTTTGAATGGGTGCCCGTAACCCGGGAAAAAGCGACAAAAAAACGGGCAAAGGTGAAAAACCAAATGTAAAATAATGGGAGGATTCTAATTTGAATCCCACCGTATTATATTCTTGTCTTTTGGAGAGCCTTATCTTGGGTGGAATACTTGATAATTTTGCCCCCCCACCCCATCCACATCACAAGAACTTTTGGGATGTTGAACCGGGAAAAAAGAGGAGCCCAAGCCTGATGATTTTTTTAGGCTAAATGTATAATCCCTTTTTAATCCTTTTTACAAAACCTGTGGAAAGCTTTTTCAAAAAAGTGTTTGGGAGTGTTAAGAAACCCCCCTCCCTTAAATGTAATGTTTTGGATGAAATTCCCCATATTTGTAGTAAAATTTTGGGTGTCTCGGGTTAGGGTGTGTTCAAAACGATGTTGAAACTGTGCCAAAATCCAAGATGTTCCTTTTACTGTAGATTTCTGATGTGGATTTTCACTTGATAGCAATGATTTTGAAGGGGCAAATTCATGTCTTTATATGATAGGACACATAAAAAAGCCACACCTCAGTTCACCGTGTTAACTACACCATGGAGATTAGAGATGGGCGAAGTTCTCAAAAATTCGATTCGGTCACTTCGCCGAATTTTTTGACAAAATTCGTTTCGTTCGAAGTACTTTGGCACGAATCGCCGTTAAAAAGCAGCTATTTCCGCTGCACGAGAACCTGCAGGGTCGCTGTAGAAACGTTTTTGATTGGTGCCATGCTTAAATATGCAGAGGGAGAGCTTGGTTTGGTCTTTCATACAATGTTGTGTTTTAGTATGACACGCAGATGACTGCCCGCGCTCTTAGATATCGCTTCACTATACAATTCCCTGGGCATTAAGAGGGCAAAGAACTGACCAAAAAACTCAAGCAGGAATGTAGTAGCCTGATAACGTCATGCAGCGAAAGCTGGAAAAAAAACAAGTGAGGTCAGGTGGCAACATTAGTGAAGAGTGTGGAGGTGACGGCAGGCAGGCCACAGCGCATGAGGTCGACAGTGGACCAATGACATTCTGGAGGTGGAAATCACGAGGAAGCACAGTAGTGACTCATGACTGAGAGCCCGGAGGTCACGGTGGCTGCAGTATGAGGCAGTGCAGTGGGCACAATGACATTCGGGAGGCGGCAAAACAGTATTAGCCACAGAGTGGACACAATGATACAGTGTGGAGGTCCGACAGCAGCCGCATGAGATCAGGCAGTGGCACAATGAATAACCTAGAGGCGGTTTTATTAAACAGTATTAGGCCACAGAGTGGCACAATCACACAGTTGTGGAGGTCACAGCGGCAGCCGTATGAGATCAGCATTGGCACAATGACATTCTGGAAGGCGGCTAAACAGTTATTAGGCCACCGGAGTGGCACAATCACACAGTGTGCAGGTCTCGGCGGCAGCAGTATGAGATCAGGCGTGGCCCAATGACTTCTGGAGGCGGCTAGGCTAAACTACTAAACAGTATGATGGCCACAGAGTGGACCAATCACACAGTGTGGAGGTCACGGGGGCAGGGCAGCAGTATGAGATCAGGCAGTGGCCCATTGACATTCTGGCGCGGAAAAACAGTATTTAGGCAACGAGTGGCACAATGATGATGAGCGGCGGGTCAGGCGGCAGCAAGTATGAGGTCAGGCAGTGCACAATGGACATTCTGGTGGTGGCAAAAACAGGAGGGGAAGGCTACAGAGAGGCACAATGCCTAAGAGCGGAAGGTACGGCGGCAGCAAGAATGAGGTCAGGCAGTGGCACAATGACATTCTGGAGGCGGCATACACAGTATTAGGCCACAGAGTGACACAATGATACAGTGGTGGAGGTCACGACAGCAGCAGCATGAGATCAGGCGAGTGCACAAAGACATCTGGGAGGCGGCAAATACAGTATAATGCCACAGAGTAGGAAACCAATCCACAGTGTGGAGGTCACGAAGCTAGCCGCATGAGATCAGGCTGTGGCACAACAACCAATGAATTTCTGGACGGTGGGAAAACAGGAGGAAAGCCAAGAATGCGCACAATGACTGAGAGGGAGGTCACAGTGGCAGTCAGCATGCAAAGTCAGGCAGTGGCCTCCATGGACACAGTGTGGAGGGCAAGAAGGAGTACAGCAGCCGCATGAGGTCAGAGAGGTGGCACAAGGACATTTCTGGAGGTGGCAATAAGGAGAGGAAGCCACAGAGTGGCACATAACTTTGAGAGCGGAGGTCACGGCATCGGCAGGCAGCATGACGGTCAGGCATGGACAATGGACACAGTGTGGAGGCAAGGCCAGCAGCCCACAGCAGCGCAGGAGGTCAGGACTAGTGGAACCAAATGACACAGTGTGGATGTCTCGGCAACAGCATCAGCAGCAGCAAGCATGAGGGTCATAGAGTGGCACAATGGACGAATGTTGAGGTGGTGGCAATACCCAGTCCCTAGGTAAAGATGGTGGTAGGCAGCTGGAAGAATACTGTCAGCAGATGTTGGATCGGCGGGTGGCGGCATCAGAATAGTGGCGAGGACAGGTGGTTTGAACCCAGGACTGACGCTAAGGCATGGGTGTGTGGGAAATGCTGGCCGATCCACGCCTGATTCAATCTTGACCAAAGGTCAGTCGTTCCACATTTCACGTGGACAACTGGTTCTCCTTGGGCTAACGATGGCCCCCGCGCACTGAACACCCGCTCTGATGCCACACTACTGGGCCGGGCAGGACAGTGTCTCCACGAAACTCGGGCCTCAAGTTGCTGCCACTCACAATCCAGTTTGGCTTGCCAGGGTAGTCCAGCGGATCTTCTAACTGAGGTGCAGAGTGCTCTGTCCAAAGTAGACCACAACCTGTTGGTTTCAGAAGGACTGCTCCAGCGTCCTGTGCGCTGCTGCGGCGAATGCCTCTTCACTAGGGGTGAAGGGAAGACTGCTATCAGTGGGAATCAGACTTAGGTTACATACTGATGGAGCTGGTACTGCTCCTACCCCCCCACCTTCCCCCAGCAGCCGCGGCAAGTAGAGTAGTACTTGATCGGCTGCGGAACCCCCGGTCAGACCTGTCAGAGGAGGGTCGATGCCGACATGGCAGCGACAAGGATTACGCAGGGTTTCCTATAGTATTTGAGGTTTGTCTTCCCTCTCAATAGTTGGGAAAAAGGCTCCCATTTTGGACGGGTAGCGAGGGGTCCAATAGGGGGGAGAGCCTAGAAGTCATTCCTCTGCCGGAGGCTGTCTATTCGGCTGTCACTAGCCAGGCAAATAAGCATGCTGCGGGCCATCTGCACAAGTGACTCGAGGGGCTCCCTGCCTCCATTTCCACTGTATACTGCCACGGTGCTTGGGGGTCATCTGCCTCATCTTCCTCATCTCCATCCACCTCCTCCAGCTGCTCCTGCTCCTTCTCTTGTCACCTGGGTAGAAAATCCACTCATTTCACCAGACAATGCTTCTGCTCCAATGTCCTCCTCCTCCTCCTCCATTTCAGTCCCCACCGGACTCATGTGGCCACGAGATGTAGTCGCCACGTCTCCAGTCCCCTGCCCAGACAGATTTTTCAGCATCTGTTCCAGGACATGAAGCAGTGGAATGACGTTTTTCATCCCGTAGTCCTGGCGGCTGACAAATAACGTCGCTATCTCGAATGGCCTCAACAAACGGCAGGTGTCACGCATGAGCTGCCACTGGCTGACATCAAAGTTACACAGGGGAGTACTTCTGTCTGCCTGGTCATCAAAAAACTCGTTAATGGCCTTTCTCTGTTCATACAGTCGGTCCAACATGTGCAGGCTGGAATTCCAGGGGTGGAAACATCGATATCAGAGTGTGTTTGGGGAGGCCGTTCTACCGCTGCCAAGGAGGGTGTTCCTGGCTTTGTACGAATGGATAAAGTGCATGCACAGTTTCCTGGCCATTTTCAGAATGTTCTGAAGATCGGTGGAAGACTTCAGGAACCTTTTCACAACCAGATTGAACACGTGCGCCATGCAGGGCGCATGGACCATCCCTCCTCGGTGCAGCGCGGACACCATGTTCCTCCCATTGTCCGTCACCATGGTTCCGATTTGCAGTTGGCGCGGAGAAAGCCACACATCGATTTCTTGCTGCATGACGCGGAGCAGTTCCTCCCCTGTGTGACTTCGTTCGCCGAGGCAAGCCAGGTGTAGAACTGCGTGACACCGCTGTGCCCTACACATGTGGTATGATGGAGCAGTACTTGTGGAGGCTGAGATGGTGGTGGTGGTGGAGGAGGAGGAGGCGGACATTGGCGCAGGTGCAGCAGTTTGACAACGTGGAGGAGAAAGCGGCGTCTCCTGTCCAAGTTGTTGGTGTGCCTGGGCTGGAAGCACATTCACCCAGTGGGCCGTAAAGGACATGTACTGGCCCTGACCGTAGTTACAGCTCCAGACGTCCGCGCTGCCGTGCACCTTGGAACAAACCGATAAGCTCAAGGACTGACCCACCTTCTGTTCTACATATTTATGAAGTGCTGGTACTGCCTTTTTGGAAAAGAATTACGGCTTGGAACTCTCCATCTCGGCTCGGCACAAGCCATTAGTTCTCTGAACGGTGCAGAGTCCACCATTTGGAAAGGGAGGGACTGCAGTACCAACAACTTGGACAGGAGCACGGTCAGCTGCTGCACCTTAGGATGGTTGGACGCATACTGTTGTCTCTTTGCAATCGCCTCGCTGAACGAATGCTGGCGCATGAGTAGCGAGGAGCAGGAGCATCTGGACCGGGAGATGATGTCAAAGAGAAACAGCTCCCTTCTGCAGAGGTGGTGGAGCCTTGACTGGCTGCAATGGCATGCGTGCCACTGGGCGCTGCTGCTGCTGCTGTTGCTGCGGCGGCAGGATGGACCACCACATCTGAGCCACGTTCTCCCAGGCCACCGGATGGTGACGCTGCATGTGTTGACGCAGGGCCGTGGTGCCAACGTTAGCTCCCTGGCCACGCTTCACTTTCTGCCCACAGATTCTACATTTACCCTATTCGGCTCCTCCGGATGTCGTAGCAAAATTTCTGCACACGACGGAGTATCGGATTTACCGCCAATGCTCCGCACTGAGTTGACTACCTGCCGCCGCTGCCTCGTGACCCCTGTGCTGCTACTTTCTTGGACTGCGCAGCGGGGTTTTTTTACCCCGTGGCCGCCCGGCTCCCGACCTCACATGGCTTGGTATCCTGCTGACTCACGGCCACACTACCATTGCTGGCTGCGATGCTGCCTGACGCGCAAGCTGAAGCCCTCGTCTCCGACGATTGATGAAAGCACTTACCCACCCGGCTCCCAGTGCGGTCGGCTATATCATATTCCTATTTGTGTTCATCGTCACTGCTGTCCTTATCCACGGTCTTGGTATGCCGAGGCTGACCTCTCACAACTGACCTCCCTAATGCCACTCTCCACATCTATACTTTGCCGCCTACTGCAAGAAGCAGGCGATATTGGCCCATTTCATGCGCTGCCAAAGTAGCTGCTGACTTCACTCCTCAAATTGTTCATCCTCGCTTTATAGTGGCGCTGAGCCCAGACCACATAGTAGGATCTCTGGCTGAGGGATACCGGAATGGGACAGAGGCGGGCTGAGAAGGGAGGGCCGCTGACCCGCTCGCCGGGGCCCATGGTTGTGTCTGAGGTTCCCACGGACTCATGGATGGGGTTGTCAGATGTATGGGAGAGGAGAGGATGAACCTAGTCAAACCAATCAAGCAAACCTTGGGTTGCTAGTCAGCAAGATGGCGCTAGAGGAAGCGGCAGTGTGGCCTCACCAGGTGACCCCTAATGCGGAGTCCCCTGCTGTGCTGGACGGGGCCTGTTCCAGGAATGTTTGTGCCACTGCCAATCGCAGGTGCAGGAGCCTGCCACCTCTCTGTCTGACATACTGTTTGTTCTAAATTGTACAGACATGTTTGTTGATGATATAGGTATATGATAAATATACACCCTGTTTTTGACTCAAAATGAACCCAGTAACAAGCTTGGGTAACCCTTGGATAAAAATTGCGCTCCAACAAATGGACCAGGAACAAATTACTTGTATGTGCCGTTTAAAAACACTGTATTTTACTGAATGTAAAAGGGCACCAAACAGGCTTAAATTAACCTTCGGACATGATTAGGCTACAGGAAAAATGGTATATATTTTGGGTTGAAAAAGAGGTTTATTTTTGTCAGCACACCAGCAAAACAACGCTTAATTAACCCCCTGGATGTAAATTGCGCCAAAGAATTGAGCCGCACAAACTAGTAGTTTGTTAGCGTGGTTACATTTGCTTGTGTTTTCTACGACCAGACAACAAGAGATACAGTTGTAATTAACCTTTGCTTGTGAATTAGGCTAACAGGAAAAATCTTTAATTATTTTGGCTGTGAAAAAGTGGGGAGACGGTTCTTGGGGTCAGACACCAGCAAAACAACGCTTAATTTACCCCTTTGGTTAGTAAATTGCGCTAAGAATGAGCCGCACCAATTATAGTAGCTTTGTAGCGTGTTACAAATTGCGTTGTTTTCTATGCCACACATCAAGAGATACAGTTGTAATTAACCTTTGACTTGTGAATTAGGGTACCAGGAAAATTTATATATTTTGGCAGTAGAAAAAGGACGGTTTCTTGGAGTCAGCACCAGAAAACAACGCCTTAATTAACCCCTGGATGTAAATTGCGCAATTAGAATTGAGCAGCCAAAATGAAGTGGTATTTGTTTTGTAAAAACACTGTTTCTTTAAATTAATACAACAGAACTGGATTTAGATCCAAACCTTGGAATTGAATGTAATAGGAAGCTGCATGTGGAGTGCACACTGGATTTCAGATCAATACCCCAAAAAAATAGAAATAGAACATTTAAGAGAAACAGTCTCTGAGACACGCTGAGGACACCCCCACAGAAATCGCTATATAAAATCAGTTCTTCAGTAAGAGTATCCACGCTGCGGCGAAGCACCTTCCCTGATGAGCACAGTGAGAGGAGTGTGAGCTCCGGCGTCGCGCCCAGGATTATATAGGTGCGGTGATGTCACAGATTCCCGCGTCTCTGATTGGCTTCAACTCTGCCCACATGTCATGCAGGCTATGCCCTTTCCTCCCAGAGTGCTTTGGCCCCTATTGTAGCTCATGTGCTCGCAGTGATTTTATCAATCAAAAGCGCACTTCGTTCACCCGAAGTACCCCAAAGTTCGACTTCGTTCGAACCGAAGTTTTCCTGGAAACTCTAAACGAATTCCACTAGTTGAATCGATTCGCCACCTCTATCAGAACCCTCAGTGTTCTGCACATTGAGAACAGTGGTTTGCAAAAAAAGACTTCTGCCAGGACTGCCTGTGTGACCAGATGAGGATTCTGAAGATAATCAAGCCCAGATCTTGAGTCACTAGCCCTTAACAAAAAGTCAGCCAGACAACTGAGCCACAGACCCTGGTACACCAGTGCTTTAGCCAGCATACCAACCTTCTGAGAGAGGGACAGCTAGCCCAGGTCTTTCCTTAGCACAGAGCCTTTGTCTATCATGGAGGAGACTGGAGAAGCCGCTCAGTGTCTTGCCTGTATTGCATTGCATTTGAGTTCTCATTAAAGACGTGCATGTTTATGAAGGCCACTGACTCTCTGGAACTTATATTCCATTGGGGTGAAATACCCCTTACCATATTTTCCAGAGAGTAAAAACATGTTGGTGACACCTCAATGGTGTCCTGGGAATCCAGCATTAGAGTTACTGACCACCCAAACCCAAAGCATTGCACATAGTTTGGTGCGAGCTTTGCTTCAGCAGGGGACTGGGAAGTGATTCAGATTGATGGGAAAGATGATGGAGCTATATTTCAAGGCCAACTAGAAGGAAAAAACAAAGGTTGGGGGGGGGGGGGGCCTGTATAGAGGTTCCAAAGGACTTGATACTGGGGAGTTATGTTTCACCTCCAGTTAACGACAAGACAACGCTAAACATACAGCCAAAAGCCTAAATTGGAGCAGTTAAAATAAAATCATATTCATTTAAATGCTCAGTCACAATCCACGCCTAGATCTCATTGAGTTCTGTAGGCAGGTTCTTGAAAATTTACTGTTACAACATTCGGCAACCAAGCTGACTGAGCTACAGCTATTTTGCAAAGAAAAATGGACAGAAATTCCAGTTTCTAGATGTGCAAAGCTGGTAGAGACATCCCCCAAAAGATTTCACTAAAGCTAAAGGGTCCTACAAAGCATTGACTCAGGGAGCTGAATACATATATTGCACGGCCTCAACTTTAAATTGCAAAAATTTGTGGAAACGCCATATACTTTTCTCATACTTCACAATTCTTGCGTTCTTTGTGTTCATCATAGGTAGGTATACTTTTGCAACACACTATATAGGTTGGAATATTACACAAATACTTTGCACATCTGCACAGTCCCTCCTATTTCTATGTTCTATGAAAAACCCAGATCCCCAATGGAAAAAAAATGGTCACCAAGGTTTTTTTTTATTATGCCTTTTGTTATATTTTATTCTTAATGACCGGGATAAGGGGAAGGTTATGCTGTTTTTGCCTTAAAAATAATGGAAGCTTGCGAAAGCCAAGCAGATGTGAAAGAGCTGGGGCGGTCTGCCCTTGTTAGGTGGCAAACGGTTTTAAAATGCACACCCCATTTTAAAGATTTGGTGCATTTGCGAAAACAGGAAAAAAGAAATGATGGACAGTGCTTTAAAATGAGCATTTTATGATTTGAAAAAATGTAAATCTTGTTCTGTAATCAGTATGATGCAGATCCCAAAATTTTAAAAATTTTCTACATTTAATTTTAAAAAAAAAAAACTTTTATGACGCTTCTTTTAAGACTTTCTTGAGCATTACTTTGACTTAAGGTTTTTTTTTTTTTTTTAACATTGTTTTCAACACTTGTTTTTTAGATATTTTTCAAAGCTTTGTTAAACTTTTACTTTTCCCCTGGAATCGCCTGATACTTGTAAAAATACATTGAAAATCTTGTTTGCAGTGTACATGGACTTTAGCTCCCACACCCGAAAATACAAATGCAGCCCCAAACCATGACACTCCCACCACCATGCTTGATTGTAGGAAAAGAACATTATTTTTGTACTCCTTTCCTTTGACCCCATCTAAATCAAATAAGTTTATCTCATTCATCAGACCACAGGACATTTTTCCCATTTAACCCTTCTTAGTTGCTTGCTTAGAAAATGTGGGCTTTTTTGTGTATCATTTTTAGAAGAGCTTTTTTCTTTGATGAAGCCATGCGAAAATTTTTGATGCAGTGTTTGGCGTAGTTCACACTGACAGACAAACCCCACCACGTTTTTAAACCCCTTACAGCAATGCGGAGATCATAATCTATTTTGAAAAGACAATCTTGGATATGACGCTGGCATGTGCACTAAAATTTTTGGTTGACCATGGCGGGGCCCTGTTCTGTTTGGAAAATTGTTTGTTAAAACCCCTGTATGGTCTTGGCCACCATGCTGAGATCATTTTAGATTTTGGGCAATTTTTTTTTTGCCTATGTCATATTTATGTAGGCAAAATTCTGTTTTTCAGATCCTCAGCATTTTTTTGATCCCCCAAATTAACACAACTACTCCCCATTCAAAACCTGAGGTTTGTTGTAACACTAATGATTAATAGCTCATGGGGGGAAAATGGCAAATTGGCCCAAATTTGTCCTTTTTTCATTTAGGGGTGTACTCACTTTTGTGCCAGGGTTTAGACATTGATGGTGTGTGTTGAGTTATTTTGAGGGCACACCAATTTACACTATTACACAAGCGTAAAATGACAAAATTTTCATTGTATAAAAGTGCATATCTTCAGTTTTTGTCCTATGAAAAGATTAATACAAAATTTACAAAACTGGGGGGTGTACTCACTTTTGTGGAAAATTATAAGTAATGCAGAACAGTTTACAAGTGATAACCCCCCTAGTGATAAGAAACCCTGGGGGGGACAATGTACAAGTGAAAAAATAAAATAAAGGTTTAAAAAAAAAAAATGAAAAAAAAATTATTAAAAGTTGAAAAAAACGCATTTTACCTTTTTTTTAAAAAAAAAAATTAAACATGCCTGTTTGAGAAAGTGGGAGGATTTCCCCAAACTCAGGCCGGGTTCGTTACGTTCGCCCGTCTGTGTTGCGCACTCCCAAAATGGAGAAGCCCGGTATGCGGCTCATGAGGAACCCTTGACTTTAAACTACCGGCCAATATGGACAATTTTCCCAAAGGGGAAACACGAGTGCAAATTTGCTTGTTTTTTGGGGTTTGATATGCTAAAAGCTTTCAATAAATTACATTACGTTATTTATTAACTACCTGTTGCTGGTTTGGTACATTACTGCACTGGACACAGGCTCAGAGTGGCCCAAGGAGGAAACCCCTGTTGGGCCCCTTGGTTTTGCAGGTCTGGGGGTGCTTTTTGGGGCAGATAAAAAGGCAGCAAGCAAGAGGCATGTACAATCATGAGCCAAATCCACTGGTATGACTATATTTTACTATTTTGCCATAGGCAAACTTAAACTCTATCAGTTCTCAATCTATAAAGATAAAACTTTAAATTTTATTATGTATAACCCCTTAACCCCGATACACACTATTTTAAAAACTGTTTTAACCCTTTAATTTTTCCCCTTTTAAATTGTGAAGGGTAACTCCTTTTTTTTACAAGCCTGGTGGAAACCCTATTAGGGGAAAACCTTTTTATTCAGTGATTTACAACTCCAATAAGGGATCCAAAAAAATCCCACTTGGGCATCATCCCCAATCGATGGGGCTACAAGGTTTTCCTTGTGAGACCCCTGCAGGGGGGAACTGTAGAAAGAGGTGAGAAACCACAAATTAAAATGTCATGCCTGACCTCCCCAACATGTTTCACCAACTAAATGGCTTCATCAGTCTTTTTTTGGAGACTAAATCCACTGGTAGGCACCAGAAATCAACTTCACTGGTGGGCCCCTAAGAATCATCTCCACGGATGGGCCCCAAGAATCAATTTCACTGGTAGGACCCAAGAATCAACTCCACTGCTGGTCCCTAAAATTTATGGTGGGGGCCCCAAAAATCAACTTCATGGTGGGCCCTAAGAAAAATTCCAACCCTTTACTGGTGGGGTTTTAAAAAATAACCTACTTTTGGGCCCCAAGAATCAACCATTGGTGGGTCCTAGACACCCCAGTCTGACACTAACTGGACATTACACCATCGGCTGATGTGGGTAACGTGCCCAATATATTTTTGCCCCCAAATCTTCTATGGCCGAGCATGCCTTATTTGAAGTATTCCTGTGTACTGTATATGGCCACCTCAAGTATATCACACATAGAAGTGTACAATTTCAAATTCCACAGAAAAATAGCTGTTTACTAGCTCTAGGATGGATTACAATGCTCACCAACATCAAATCCATAAAGTCTGCTTATTGCTCTTAGAATTATTAGTTTATTTGCTGTATATATAATTAAATACATAAAAAAACACAAAACCCATACTCCCCAAAGACCCGATAAACCCAATGTCTGACAACACTTATACAATAGGATTGACCACAGGGAGCTAGAAATCCATGCTCACCAAATATATATTGACTTTTGTTTTTGAAACTGGTATGTCGATTAATGTTCAAACAATGAAGACGGCATGAGTGACAGCACCGTTGGATCTAGAAGGCTCCTGCTACATATTCTATCAGCTTTTCATTCATTTCATAGAAAACGCTGCCTCTGTTGTCAGTGCTAAGGTCGCCTGGAGAACTTATTTAGGACGTTTAACCCTTTAAAGGGAATGTGTCATTAAAAAATGACTTGTTTAACTCACATTTTTATGATAAACACATTTTGTAGGAATTTTTGGTTATGTTTTTTTAAAATTTTCCATATCACTTTAAACATTTTTTAATAATTATTAAAGGGGTTTTGCCAGGAAGTGCCTTATCTGCTAAGAAGCTAATGTAAACAAGCCACCCTGAGCTAAGAGAGCGAGAGACACAGCCAGAGCACAGAGCCGTGCATAAGGGATCGTGGGAAATGTTCACTCAAATAATCAAACTACAACTAGTGGATTCTGTATACAAAAGACAACACCTTTTCTCCACAGCAGCTTGAAAGGGCTTCCCTTCAGGGGTTCTCTGTCATCAGATAAACGGGGATTTACCAGATAACCCACCCCAAACAACTAGTGGATTCTTTTATACAAAGAAAAACATATTTTACCGGGTTTCCCTTTGGGAAACTTCTTCAGCCCCCCTTTCATCAGATAAGAAGTGTTTTTTGACAAGCCCGGGCCCAGAAAGCTCTCGTCAGGCATTTTAAAATAAAGGGTTTTTAAAGAAAACAAAGGGGGCGGGTTAACCCGCCTGTAGCTCTCTCAGATTTGAAAATTTTTGTAAATACTTTATATTTAAAAAATTTGTTTAAATCCCCATTTTGGGGGAAACCCCCCGTAAACTTTTACTTTGGGGGGAAAAACCCCCTTTTAAAGTCCTGCAGTTTTCACTTTGGCCACAAAGGGCCAATAACCCGTTTTGACCTTCCGGGTTCTGTTTAGAGAGCTTTTCAGCGTCTGCCTTTTATCAGTAAAACCCCGGGTTTCAAACTGAAAGGAGACACCATTGTGAACAGATAACACAAACCCCACTAATCACAAGAGGAAAAGGGTCACAGCTCCCCTTCCCCCCTTCCCTTACAAAATTTAAAAAACTATCCTTTTAGACGTTTTTGGGGGACAGAATCTGTCTTAAGAGCCCTATGTGTAAGCTGCTGTAAAGTTCCCTCTGACTGCTGTTAAAAACAGTGCAAGCAAGAATGTCCCTTTCCCCCCAAAACATATATAGAAAGGCCCCAATTTAGAAATCTACTTCAGGAAATTTAAAAAAGATGAGAGGAAAAAATATGGATCAGGGGCTTGATTTAAATAAGTAAAAAAAAAAATTTTGGCGACAAATTCCCCTTTTAAAAAAAACCGAAATGGGCATGAAAAAAAAAAGGGAAGAACGATACAAAGGGTCCTGTAGTACCAGGCCTCAGTCACCTTCATTTAAGCCATTCAGGAGATCAATGGTGTTAGGTTTTTTGTTCTTCTGGACCCCCAAAGGGCCTTTTCAGTGGTGTTTGTTTTGGGTGAAACCAATTTAAGGAAAAAAAATTTAATGGCATTGGGTGGGGCCCCAATTTCAAATTTTTGCTACATTGTCTCATCTACATTTTTAAAACAGGAAATTTGAAAAAATGGGGCCCAAATGTTAATCCCCTTTGCATTCAATAGTCATTTAACAAATGTAGATTGTAAAAGACAGCTAAATAAATAAAAATTTTTTGGAACTTTATCTTAGGTGCATTTTTATTCTTTTATACAGAAAGTATGAGGACGCAAGTGACCTAAAATGTTCTTTTCAGATATTTTATGGGGTTTTTATAAAATTACCTACCAGTATCTTTTATAAAGAGGAAATCCAGCAAAAATAAGTATCTGACCCCATCATCATGAAAAATAAGGGAGCAAATTTTATGAAAAATTTTTACTAAAACGAACCCCCGTTTTCTTGAAGCATGGGGTCCTGGGTTTTAAATCCCCACAACAACAGCCACAAAAAAGTTTTTTTTTTTTCTTAACCCGGGTTTTTATTTGGGGTTTCCCTTCCCCAATATTTGGGGTTTTTCCCCCACTCCCAAAAAAAATAAAAAAGTTCAAAAAAAATTTAGATTTCGAGCCCCAAGGGGGACAGGGATTTAACGTTTAAAAAAGAAATTTTTTGTACAGCGCGTGGGAAAAAAAATTATCTTTTATCTTTCATTTCCCCAAGTCACATTTTATGACCACCCGCTAATTTTCCCCGATAAACGCCTTTTTGCAACCCAGACACTGGGAGGATCATAAGTTTTTCCTTTATAGGGTTTTTCACAGGCATCTGGAGCTGAAAGCATCCCACAGCTGCTGGAGGATCCATAGAGCCAACACCCCCATCCTGGTGCTTAATTGGGTTACAATCTGGTCATTAGGGGACCAGGGTGGTACTGGAAGTCTTGGTCATGTTCTTCCAACCAATGTCAGACATTTCTAGCTGTGTGACACGTCGTATTGTCTTGCTGAAATATCTGACCTGCTCCAGGGAAGACAATCAGCATTTATGGGTGTAATGTGATCTGGATGGAATCGTACCCTGATTGGCTGAGAGTGCTTTTCACATGGATGAGTGACTGAGAGAATGTCACAAAAACATTCCCCAGACCATAATGCTGCCACTGCTAGATTGTGTTCTTCCAGCAATGGTTGCAGGGAGTTTGTTCTTGGATGTTTCTCGTCTGACATACCAACATCCATCCATTCTGTAGAGCAAAAAACGTGACTCATCAGAGAAGGCAACACTTTACCAATCTGCAGAGGTCCAATTCCAATACTGCTGTAAAGAATGAAGCCATTTCTGCCACTCAAAGTAGATACAGGTAAGAAGATGATTTTGGTGAACTCTGTGATTTCCATCATTCACTTACAGAAGGCCACATAAACCCCCAGAGATATGTGTAACTGAAATACAGTACTTCTAGGCAGGGGTGTAACTATTGAAGCCTGGGCTCCAAAGCAAACTTTTGAATGGGGCCCCCTAACCCCTCCCCCCTTGGCCGCCTCCCTGACCACGAACATTTACCAGGACATGCAGTTACTAGATAATACAAGTGGCAAATACCTCACCATACATATCACCATCATTCTGCTACCAAACAAATCCACTATACCAAGACCAACATTACCAATAATGCAACTACATATGGACCTGATTATACCGCCAGAACACAACCATAAATTACCACCACATAGTGACTGAATAATACCCCTATACTATTACTGATCAGTATACAAAGACCAATAGTACCACCATACAGTGACCATATAGTGGTAGGTATCAGTGTACACAGGTGCCCTACAGACTGTATATTACCCCCATGCAGTGACCATATAGTGGTGGATACCTGTGTACACAGGCTCTGGTGACATATAAGTGATTACAGTGCAGTTACATCTTGTGACTCACAGGTGGTTTCCCTGTTGTTCTGCATCTGGTCCAAACCACTATGATGACTTCTCCCGTCCACCACGTCCCTGGAGATTTAGACACAAATATATTAAATTCCTCACTTTTCCAGCACCTCGCTCCCTGCCCCCCAGGCTATATGGGATCCATTTAGGCAGACAGGGTTTAGGTAGCTATAGGGTGCCATATAGGCAGGAAGAGTTTAGGTAGCTATAGGGCCCCATATAGATAGGCAGGCAGGGTATAGGGGCCATAAAGGTAGGAAGGCAGGGTTTAAGAAGCTATAGGGCCATATAGGTAACAACGGGTTTAGGGGCTATAGGGCCTATTTAGGGAGGCGGGCTGAGGGTAGTCTATGGGGGCCATATATGTAGGCAAAGGGGCTTAGGGTAGTTACGGGGGCCCCATACAGCAGGCAGGGCTTAGGTGTCTACAGGGGGGAAATCAGGCAGTGGGCATAGGGTAGGCTACTGGGGCCCCATACAGACAGGCAGGGCATATGGTAGTCTATAGGCGCCCCATACAGGAAGGCAGGGCATAGTGTAGGCTATTGACCATATAGGCATACAGGGCATATAGTAGTTTATAGGGGCCCCATACAAGCAGGCAGGGAAGAGGGTAGGGTATTGTGGCCCCATAGAGGCAGGCAGTGCTTAGGGCAGGAAATAGGGTCCCCATATTGGCAGGCAGGGAGCTTAGGGCAGATTATAGGGTCCCCATATTGGCAGGCAGGGGGCTCAGGGCAGGTTATAGAGTCCCCATACAGGCAGGCAGGGGGCTTAGGGCAGGTTATAGGGGCCCCATATAGGCAGGCAGGGGACTTAGGGCAGGTTTTTTAAGGGCCCCCTATAAACAGGGAAAGGGGCTTAGGGCAGGCTATAGGGGCTCCATACAAGCCGGCAGGGGGGCTTCCATAATGTAAAAAAAAAAAAATAAAATACTTACTCACCTGCCTCACACTCCCTTGCAGCTCAGTTCCCAGCCAGTCTGTGCTAGGCGCAGACAGCGCGATGATGTGACGTCATCGTGCTGCCTGCGTCAGCACTGTGGGCCGGCGCCTGCTAGGCTTAAGGCCTAGCAGGTAGAATAGCAGAGCGGATCGCCGGAGGCGCTCCTCTCTACTACCACCGGACGGTCCTGCGTCTGAACGCTCAGGTCCGAGGGCCCGGGAATTCAGAGGTAGGATGCGCTGGGCCCCGCAGCTCCGCCACACCGGCAGAGAACTGTTATGTTCACTGCCGGCGGGGCCCCGGAGCCCACCACCGGGGGGGCAGGGTTACAGGCCCCGGGGGGAGACCCCCCGTGGGAGCTGCTATTCTGCTACCCCCCAGTTAAGCCCCTCTTCTGGGTAAATTCAACCACCATTTTTTTTGTTTTTTTCCCGTACCCCTTACCCCTACCCTGTAAAATTTATGGAAAAGTTGGCGATATAAATCGGGTTTTATTATATGAATATGTAGACTTAAAAAGGTTTTTTTTTTCTGAAATCAAAGGGCATCCAAGATATAAACTTCACCGTTGATACACCTAATTAAATTTTTAATTTTGTTGATTTGGGGAAAACCACCTTTGGTTTCAGCCTGCCTGAACCTTTTGGGTTTTTGGTCGATCAAGCATACTTGACCAAATTGATCCCAGGTCTCTTCCACACATTCCCAATTTTGGTGCAGACTGGGCTTGTATAAAATACGCTTTTTCCCTTCAGTCTATCCAAAAGTGTTCAAAAGTCCCAAAAATTGTTACCCTTTTCTTTTTCAGTGTCTGTTCTACCAAAATACCTTGCTTTTTTGAACATAAGGGCCGTTTCATGGCATTGGAAAAAACCCGGCCCGGTTTTCCGGCCGTATTTGCCGGATTTGCGGCCTCCCACGGCCGCGGGGGGAGGCCTTTTTTCCGCGATGAGCGGGAGAACAGCCCTCCCCCCCCCCATTAAGAGCACATTTTCCGGAAATGGAAAAATTTTCAGTTTAATGTTTTTCGCTGGTCCGCCCGGCGAAAAACCCCGGGGGGAAAATCCCTGCAGTGGGGAATGCTGCAGGTTTTCCATAGAGAAAAATTTTGATTTTTTGGCCGGTTTTTCAGGCGGTCTGAAAAAAACCCCAAATGGCCGAAAACCCGTGAAGTGGGGACTTCCCTAATTTATAAAAAGCCTGATGTTTCATTTTTTCAGTAAAGTTATCACTTACACAAGCGCCGTGATGGGGGTTGGGTAGGGGGGTC
>JAODAL010042801.1:0-34458 GCA_025379985.1 Phyllomedusa bahiana
GCGGTATGTTGGAGGCAAGCCCCAGGGGGGGGTGGGGTACCAAAGCCAAGTTAATAGCCCCCAGGAGATAACAACCCCAGTTAGCCCAATTTGAAAGGCACAGTTAGGTTGGGTGGACCCCTTGGTAGGCTGTAGATGGGTGGTTGCCCCCAGTTGGGTAAGCTGTAGGAGTTGGGGGCCCCCTTTTAAAATAGGGCCAACATTAGGACCCCCTTGGGTATATAAGGCGTTAGGGCTTTCCTTGAATAGTATACAGAAGGGCTTCCCTTAATTAGTATACCATTTAGGGCCCCCCTTAAATATTACAGGAAATTTAGGGCCCCCCTTTAAATATAACAGGCATTTAGAGATCTCCTTTGGGAGAAAAGGGGAATTTGGGGGCCTCCTTTAGCAAGTGTGCGGGAAGCCGGGCCCCCTTTTTACTAGGGGGAAGGGTAAGTCCCCTTTATTTTGAGGTATCAGGGCCCCTTTATTGAGTAGCCAGGCCCCCTTGTTTTTAGGTAAGTCAGGGCCCCCTTTTTTAGGAGGGGCGGCCCCCCTTTGTTTTTGGGTAAGGGGGGGCCCCCTTTGTTTTTAGGTAAGTCAGGACCCCCTTTAGGATTATGAGTAAGGGCCCCTTTAGGTTTTAGGTAGAGTCGGGGGCCCTTTTTAATTGGGAAGCAGGGCCCCCTAAGAGTTGGGTAGCAGGGCCCCCTTTGGATTTTGGTGCCAGGGCCCCCTTGGGGGTTTTGGGTAGCCAGGCCCCCCTAGATTTTTGGTAGCCAGGGCCCCCCCAAAGTTTGGTAGCCGGGGCCCCCCCCCCAGAGTTTGGGTACCAGGCCCCGTAGATTTTTGGGTATCAGGGCCCCTGAAGTTTGGGGGAGTCAGGGCCCCGAGATTTAGGTACCAGGGCCCCCTGAAGGGTTAGGTGCCAGGGCCCCGTAAATTTAGGTAGTCGGGGCCCCTGTGGGGTTTAGGTATCGTGCCCCTTAGATTTAGGTAGCAGGGCCCCTGTAGAGTTTAGGAAGTCAGGGTCCCTGTAGTTTAGGTAGCCGGGCCCCCCTGAAATTTAGGTAGTCGGGGCCCCTGTGGGGTTTGGTAGTCAGGGCCCCTGTAATTTGGGGTAGCGGGCCCCTGAGGGTTTTAGGTGTCAGGGCCCCGGAGTTTAGGTAGTCAGTGCCCCTGTGGGTTTTTAGTCGGGGCCCCTGAGATTGGGACCGGGGCCCCTGTAGGGTTTGGTAGCAGGGCCCCTTGGGGTTTGGGTACCGGGGCCCCGGGGTTGGGGTAGTCAGGGCCCCTGAAAGGGTTTTTGGGATCAGGGCCCCTGAAGTAGGTACCAGGGCCCCTAGGGTTTGGGTATCAGGCCCCCCTAAAAAGGGTTTGGGTAGCCGGGGCCCCTGAGGGTTTAGGTACCAGGGCCCGCCCATAAAAATGGGGGCCAGCCGAGGCTCTTAAATTTGTAACAAAATTTGGGAACTTCATTAATGTTAAATATCCCTTAAAAAAAAAACATGGCCACCCAATGATCACAATAATTATAGCATTTTTGTGTTTATTGTAACCTTAGTGCCCTTCATAGAGCTGTACAGAATCTGTTAGGCTTCTAATTGAAGGTAAAGATCTCGATGCTGCTGTCATTCTCCTCATGCAGTTAGCAAGTCAATGAGGTGACCTTGGCACCAGAATACAATGTCATTGATGCTGTTACCTTTGTAAATGTCGTCACTGTTGCACAGAGATCTCCTTGTAGACCTAAGTGATCAGATTCTGAATAAACATACAAGTTATGCTAGATCCAAAGATCTGAGGAAACCATGAAGCCATTACTATGCCATGTGCCTTGTTTTTCTCAGCATTAGATATGACCCCCACCCAAAAGGACACATCTGACTGCAAAGAAGGCAAGGAATGAGCAGGGGACATCTGTGCTTTCTTTCTGCTGGATAGGTTAGTGGTTACTCTCTATTGTCTTGAAGCTGATTTTGACTCCCTAAGGAGACTTCCCAGAAACACAATGATGAATGTTTCATCAGTCATTTGGTTTTGAACACACTGTCCCTTTATCATTATTCAGACTGACACAGTGTTCAGAAACTCTCTGGTGTATACAATGAATTAATGGACTACGTAAATTACAAGAACAGGGCACGGCCGTGTCAGGGGTAGGCAGAGTAAGCGAACGCCTAAGAGAAGAGAGGGCACAATGTAGCCAAAACACTGATTTGCCTTATACAGGCATTCAGAAGCTGTGCCCAAGCTGCTGATAATAGTGTAGGGTGACTGGAGATAATAATTAAAGGGAACCTGACCGCACACCCTGGAGCTCATGAATATGCCAGCTCCTAGTTCACATTGCATGGACTATGCTGAATAAAAAACTGCTAGTAGCCCATAGTATGGAATATTATTATATACATGACACCAGGGGCGTTGCTAGGGGCCTAAAACATCCAGAGCCCGGGCCCTCTTTGTTACAGTTTGCTCAGTAGGGCTAGGTTCCCACACCATTTTTTATGGCACATTGTGAACTGCAGCGTGTATTTTTATGGGAAAAAAAAGTATGTTCCTGTCACTAATTTTACATCTATTCCACATAGATCCTGTCCCCCACCTCGGCAGTATATTGTATAATGAAAATCAGCACTGATAAATTTGCCTTTTCAAAACCTCTTCTTTATGTATAATAGTATAATACCTCAAAATAACACGATCACCAAATAATACACCTATGCATGGTGCAAATGTACCACAAGTATTACCATCATACTATTACTAAAACAATACCACAATACCAAGACCATCAATTCTAATTCTACCACTACCTAAGGCCTGAATAATACTGCCAGACCATGACCACATGCGAGCACCACATAGGGCAACATGTATTTGCAGGGCTGCGCAAGAAGTCTGGCGTCTTTTCAGCTCGAAGACTAGCGTAGCCCCGTTCGCTCTATTTTTGAACTGGCGCACTCCAATATCGGGCGCATTACAGAGCGCCCGTGGCACTTTGTAATGCGCCTATAATGTGGGGCGTGCGGGAGGCGTGTCAAACTACAACCGTACGAAGCTACACATTTATAGCTTCAGTACGGCAAATCCAGGCTCATTACTGCTGGAACAATTTAAAACACTTTAAAGATGGTTTACTGGAGCCGGGAAATTTTCGATTTGTACTAGAAAGCGCTTAACTATGACCCGCAGTAAAAACATTCATAATTCAGGCACATTCTACGCTACAAATGCGCGCAAAAAAAAAGGCGTTTTGGGCGCCAAAAAACATACATGTCGCCCATAGTGTCAAACCCGTTTACGCAGGCTCTTCAGACATACAAGTAACTAAAAATGTAATTAGGTGACCTCTTTCTGATCAGAGTGGTCCCTTCCCCATGTTTTTTTCTTTCGGCCCAGACCGCCATGATGACTTCTCCTGGCCATGACTCATCTCTGCAGAATTTACCACATACACATTTTAGAATCCTCACTTTTCCAGCAGCTCCTTACCTCATTTCCTATTTCTGTACAAACTCCCCATGGGTGATTGTGGAAGGGGGGTCATGGTATGATAGGTGGGGGGTGTATTTTGCAAGGGGGAATGTACGAGCCACACTAACAGTACAATTTCCTGGGGAAAAAAAGGACCAAACCTCTGGAGGTTTGTGCTGTGGCCCATACCCCCAGGGTCATATTTTGTGGCCTAAACTCCGTCCCCTGCACCCCCAGAAAAACAGCCACAGCCATAACCTTTAGGGGGTGCAGGAATAGAGTTTAGTACTGTCATCATTTTTGTAGTGTTTATATTAAATAGACCCTCTTGGTCATTAAGTTTTTTAAAACAAATATCATCCCAGTAGGTAGTATTGTTACACCCGCCGCAGCCCGCATCTCGGCCGAAAAAACATCTCGGCTGTGGGCGCACTCTGGTTCCCTCTTCCGGCTCGCTGCCGTTGACAAGTGTCGCCACGATCCGCTTCCTGGGCTACGGGCGCGCTTTTATTGCCGGCAGGGACTTATCTAGCCGCGTTCCTGGTCTTCTGCACTCCCGCTGGGGGGGGGGGGGCTCTCCCGTTCTCTAGGGCATGCTCGCCGGCTCTCTCAAATTTAAAGGACCAGCGCGCCGTTAATTAGTTATTGTCGAGCGCTGACCATATATACCCAGGACACCTCCCTTTGTTCCCTGCTGGATCTTTAGTGCGTTGTGCCTATTGACAAAGCGTTCCCAGAGCTTTGTTAGTGGTTTCCGTGTACTGTACCATTTGGTACTGTACTCCGTCCCTCGACCATGAACCTTTGCCACCTGTCCAGACCTTCCTGCCTGTCCCCGACTATGAGTTTGCCTTACGATATTGTACCACGTTGTACCACGGCTGCCTCCGCAAGCAAGTCGTGTCAGGGGTAGCGACCAGGTAGGATTCCCGCCGCAGCAAGTCCAACACACTTTGCGGTGGGCTCTGGTGAATACCAGGACCTACTTAGATTCCGCTCCCTTGCGTGGCTTGTACCACCGCTTGCAGTGGTCCAATGGATCCACTACTCGTCACAAGTATATAGGTCGTCTCCACAATTAGGTAGGTATACAAGTCCCCTTAGTGTATATATATATATATATATATATATATACACTCACCGGCCACTTTATTTAGGTAACACCATGCTAGAAAAGGGTTGGACCCCCTTTTGCCTTCAAACTGCCTCAATCTTCGGGGCATAGATTCAACAAGGTGCTGGAAGCATTCCTCAAGATTTTGTCCATATTGACATGAGGCATCACACAGTTGCCGCAGATTTGTGGGCTGCACATCCATGATGCGAAATCTCCTGTTCCACCACAATCCCAAAGATGCTCTATTGGATTGAGATCTGGGGGACTGTGGAGGCCTTTTTGGTACAGTAACTCATTGTCATGTTCAAGAAAACCAGTCTGAGATGAATCCAGCTTTATGACATGGCGCATTATCCTGCTGAAAAGTAGCCATCAATGTTGGTACATTGTGGTCATAAAGGGATGGACATGGTCAGCAACAATACTCAGGTAGGCTGTGGCGTTTGCAACGATGCTCAATTGGGACCAAGGGGCCCAAAGAGTGGGCCCAAAAAAATATTCCCACACCATGACACCACCACCACCAGCCTGAACCTTGATACAAGGCAGGAGGATTTCCCTGCTTTCATGTTGTTGACGCCAAATTCTGACCCTACCATCCGAAAAGTCGCAGCAGAAATCGAGACTCATCAGACCAGCAAACGTTTTTCCAATCTTCTACTGTCCAATTTCGATGAGCTTGGGCAAATTGGAGCCTCAGTTTCCTGTTCTTTGCTGAAAGGAGGGGCACCCTGTGGTCTTCTGCTGCTGTAGCCCATCTGCCTCAAAGTTCGCAGTACTGTGCGTTCAGAAAATGCTCTTCTGCCTACCTTGGTTGTAACGGGTGGCTATTTGAGCCCACTGTTGCCTTTCTATCAGCTCGAACCATTGGCCCATTCTCCTTTGACCTCTGGCATCAACAAGGGCATTTCCCCCCACAGACTGCCACTCACTGGATGTTTTTTCTTTTTCGACCATTCTCTGTAAACCCTAGAGATGTTAGTGCGTGAAAATCCCAGGAATCACATTTTTTTGAAATACTCAACCAGCCCTTCTGGCACCAACAACCATGCCACTTCAAAGGCACTCAAATCACCTTTCTTCCCCATACTGATGCTGGGTTTGAACTGCAGGAGATTGTCTTGACCATGTCTACATGCCTAAATGCACTGATTTTCCGCCATGTGATTGGCTGATTAGAAATTAATTTAACGAGCAGTTGGACAGGTACCCTAATAATGCCGGTGAGTGTATGTGACCCCTTCTAAGATAGGTACCCAGGTAAATAGGTCCCCTTCTTAGGTATCAAGGAAAATAGGTCCCCTTCTTAGGTATCAAGGTAATTAGGTTCCCTTCTAGGGGAGTATAAGTCCCCCTTTGTTGTCCCGTCATATAAAAAATTTGGGCACCCTATTAACGAACATTTTTAGTTCAAATATTTGGATGTTTGCAACACATTCAAAATTTTATATATCTAATAACTGATGGACACAGTAATATTTCCGATGAAATGAGGTTTATTGTACACACAAAATGTGCATATTAGTTATAGATATATGAAATTGAAATGGCTGTTGCAAATACCCAAATATTTAGAATTAAAAATGATTTAGATTAATAGGGGTGCCCAAACTTTTTCATATGACTATATATAAGTGCCCTTCCATAGGTAGGTATATTGGTGCCCTCCATAGTTAGTATATAAGTACCCTCCATAGTTAGGCAGGTATATAGGTCCCCTCCATAGTCAGGCAGGTATACAGATCCCCTCCATAGTCAGATAGGTATATAAGCACCCCTACATAGTTAGGTACAGGGGCTCCTGCGCCCGCCGTGGCGGAGCTGCAGGGTTCAGCGCATCCTGCCTCTGAACGCCGGGCCCTCTGTCCTGAGCATTCAAAGGCAGGACTGCCCGGTCAGTCAGTGGCTCCGCTCTGCTAATCTCCCTAATAGGCCAAAGGTCTTAGGCCTTAAGTCTACCAGGCGCTGGCCCACATTGCTGACGTGGGTGGTGCGATGACGTCACATCATTATGCCACCTGCACAGAGCACAGAGACTGGAGCGCATCGCATCCAGGGAGCGTGAAAAGAGATAAGTAAGCTATTTCTTATTTTAACAGCCCTGTCTACCTATATGGGCCCCTATAGCTACCTAAAACCCTCCCTACCTATATGGGCTCCTATAGCTACCTAAAACCCTGCCTTCCTATCTATATGGCCCCAATATCTACCTAAAATCCTGCCTGCATACCTATATGGCCCCTGTAGCTACCTAAAACCCTGCTTGCCTACCTATATGGGCCTCTATTGCTAAATAAAACCCAGCCTGCCTATATGGGGCCCTTATAGCTACCTAAAATCCTGCCTGTATGGGCCCCTATACCCTACCTAAACCCTGCCTGTCTACCTATATGGCCCCTATAGCCTACCTAAAGCCTGCCTGCCTATTTGGGGCCCCCTATAGCCTATTTACCTACCTACCTATGTGGGCCCCACCTATAGCCTATCTACCTATGTGGGCCCCACCTATAGCCTCGCTACCTAGCTACCGGAGGCCCACATACAGCCTACCTGTGGGCCCTCTACTGCCGACTTAGCTACCTTAGGCCTCGCACCAGCCTGCTTAGCTACCCGGGGGTTGCCTACCAACCTGTGGCCTAACTACTGCCTATCTACCTACCTAAGACCATCTACCTACCTATATGGGGCCTACCTACCTAAGGCCTATCTACTGCTTACCTACCTGGGGCCTACCTACAGCCTACCTAACTACCTGGGGGATACCTACCTAAATGGGGCCTAACTACTGCCTACCTAGGACCAATCTACCTACCTACCTAATTGAGACCTACCTAACTACTGTCTACCTACCTAGGACCAATCTACCTACCTTACTGGGACCTATGTAATGCCTACCAAGGGCATACCAATCTATTTAATTGTGGTCTATCTGGTAATATGATTTGGAGGGGTACAGGCCATAACTGTCACACAATCTCCAGGGGATGAATGCTCTGTTCCTCCCCTCCCCTATCCTTCCTGAGCGGTATGATGGCTGGATATTCCCATCTTGTTTGTACTTGCGTATAATTGTTTGTACAGATGAACGAGGAACCTTCAGGTATCTGGAAATTGCACCCAAGTATGGACCAGACTTGTGCAAGTCCACAATTCTCTTCCTGATGTATTGGCTGATTTCTTTAGACTTTCCCAAAATGTTACACATAGAAGCAGTGTATTTCTCTTGTGCAATTACAATACATCCGCAGGTGTGTTTCTAATTAAATCAGATGTACCCAATAAACCAGAAGCTTCCAAAGACATGACATCATCATATGGGCTGTCCCAAATTGTTTAAAGGCATAGTAATCCTAGTGTATGTAAACTTTTGACTTTGCAGAAAGTAATAAAAATGCCTTAAAAAATTCTCTCTCTCTCATTATTCTGGCATTTGGCAAATATAAATAATGCATATGTGTCTTTTTTATAATGTATGTAAACTTCTGGTTTCAACTGTATATAAGCATATCTCCATAGGTAGGTTTATAGGCAGCCACTGCAAAAAAAAATGAAAAAAAAATAATAATACTTACCTTTCTCTTTCTGTTGCCGAGTGCCTTGCTCTTCTGCATGACACTGGCGGCATGACGTCATCACAAAGCTTGTACTTCTTCCTGAATTTTGCTACCAAAAACCACTGTTTAAAAACAGTCTGTCTATATATACTTCTAACCTGCCCTTTACACATAGATCAATGAAAACGAGATAACTAAACATTGCATCAACAATGTGTCCAACCCATCACGCAGATCTGTTGCCATATTCCCTTCTACACAAATATCTAAAGAACAGATAGAAAGGACACACATTATCATTCTGGGATCCGTCACACGGCTATAAAAGTGAATGTGATTCATACAGTTGTTTCTTCGATTTTTTGGATAGAATATATATAATTGAAAGGTTAAGAAAAGAAAACCTGGTGTGAATGAGGCATAAAGACAGAACCTGGCATTGATCAGTTCTCTGTAACACAATCTGATCATTAGTCATGCCTGTCTGACTCCCTTCAAAATGGCATTAAAACTTAATTATAAGACCTTTAAAACAAAACCGCCACATTTATCTTCTGCAGACTGGGCCTTTAGACAATAAATGTTCATATGCCCTGAAATAATTGAATTTATCTGATAGCAATAAAGCCACTGTTTTTTATAGACTCCGAAATTGTAAATGATGCCTTGTAAATGATGTTTGCATTTGTGGAAACGCTCTAATCATGGGCATAACTATAGCTATAGTGACCATAGCAGCCGCTATGGGGCCCAATCATTGAAGACCAAGAACATTGTACCTTTGAATAGGAAATAACATGTTGGTGGTTTTCTACTAACTACGGTAGCACTGCTATGTGGGTGCTCTGTTATTCATACCATTAACTCCTTATTAAGAGTTTTTTTTTAAATATAGTGACCACAAACATGTGTAGTGTACATAGGCAAATGTGTCTATATAACAGCTATTTAACCCCTTCCTGACAGCTGGTCATAATAATATGGCTTTTTGTCTTTTCCTCCCGCCTTCCAAGAACCATCTACATAGACATATGAGTACTTTTGTTTTGCAGGACATTCTGTACTTTTTCATGGTGTCATTGACTGTACCTTAGAATATACTGGAAACATACATACATGTTTGTGGGGGTTTTGTTCTCTCTTCAATATGTAGGGTTTCCATTATGTTTTAGTACTGCAAACATTTTTATATTTCTAAATGTGCACTGGCGGCGCCATTTTCTGTGGCCAATAACTTTTTAAATAACTTTTTAATTCTTCCACCTATGGACCTGAGTAAGGTGTTTTTTTTGCGGGCTGAAGTGTAGTTTTTATTGCTACCATTATTGAGATAGATGCGACTTTTTGATCACGTTTTATTCTAATTTATTTAAATTTTTAGGAGAAAATGACCAAAAAAATGCAATTTTGACATTTCAAACTTTTTTCCTTCTACAATGTTTAGCGAACAGGATAAGTGATATTATATTGTAATAGACAGAACTTTTACAGACACAGTGATACCACTTATGTTTAACTTTTTTTTATTTGTAAAATGGAAAAAGGTGTGTGATTTGAACTTCTCATATTTAAATTTTTTTTAATACTTTTAAAACTTTTTATTTTTACATTGAGTACCCTAGGGTACTTGGCCCATATTTGGGTGACATCAGACACCCTTCACCCTTCTAAAAACAATAAAGAAGGTGACAAGAGGGGTTCTGGTACTTTCTACTTGGGCGGGAAAGTAATAAAACCTAAACAAACCTAAAAAAACTAAGCATGGCAGCTATGAAACCCTTTCATTAGGTTTCCCAGCACCATTTTTAACACCCCACCCCCTGGATCCGTTGGGGGGGTGCTGTTTGTTTAGGTCAGTCCCGGGCCCCGTTTTCATTTCTTTTAAAAAAACCAGATCGTGTGGTGTTTTAAAGGGGTTAAACAAGGGAACTGACCCGGATCTAGCCCCTGCTGTTTGCGGGGGGGTGTCAGCCGAGATCCCAGCCCCTATATGGGGGCCCTTAAGAAAAGCCGTACTAGGACCTTACCGTACGACTCAATGCATGTGTCGGTAAGGGGTTTTTTCTGAACTTATGATGTTGTTTTATTTTCCATTAACTTATAGGGGGGTTCTTCCATTTGCTTGGGGGGTCCTAGAACTATGCTGTAAATCAAATACGGGGGTTGAAAATTGTGAAATGAATGGGGGGTGTGCTGCAACATGGCAGTTCCGGCTAAATTGCCTCGGGGCGGGGTGAAAAATTTCACCCCCCTCCCCCCCCTAACATAATGCAACCATTGCCCCCCCATAAACCAAATCTAAATATACAAAAGCTTTAACACAATGTGCTATGTATAAAACCTAAAAATAGTCATACGTTCCCAAAAAATAACCCCGCTACACCAACCAGAGTCCCAGGCTAATAGTGCAGTGCCTACTTAGACCACTATCACCAGACATGTGACTGAAAAATCACAACCATTTCGGAAACAAACCCTTTTAAATACAATTAAAATTTCCCTATACAGTGGTACTAGCTGCACAAGGCCTAGACTTAATCGAGTACAGTAAAGTTACATCCAGGCACTTCAGGAGAGTCTCTGAAAAGGTGTTGTTGTCTGTGTTTCTTTCCCTCTGCCCAGAGTCATAACTCTTTTTTCCCGGCCTCGACTCTTCACGTGAATTTACAAAACAAACATCTTGTCTCATTTTTCAGGGTTCTCACCCAAATTTCCCATCTCTATACAAACTCCCCCCCTATAAAAACCCCCATTGGTAGCCATGTAATTGCCCCTGGTAGCCATGTAGTAGCCCCCTATAGCCAGACAGAAGCCCATGTAGCCAGGTAGTAGCTCCCTATAGCCAGGTAGTATTCCCTTAAAGCCAGGTAGTAGACCCTGTAATAGCCCTTATAGCCAGGTAATAGCCCCTATAGTCAGGTAGTAGCCCCCTATAGCCAGGTAGCCCCTGTAGCCCGGTAGTAGGCCCTGTAGTCAGGTAGTGCCTCTTACAGCCAGGTAGATGCCCCTATAGCCAGGTAGATGCCCCCCTATAGCCAGGTAGATGCCCCCCTATAGCCAGGTAGATGCCCCCTTACAGCCAGGTAGATGCCGCCCCTAAAGCCAGGTATATGCCCCCCCGTACAGCCAGGTAGATGCCCACGTACAGCCCGGTAGATGCCCCCTAACAGCCAGGTAGATGCCCCCTTACAGCCAGGTAGATGCCGCGCCTATAGCCAGGTAGATGCCACCTTCCAGCCAGGAAGATGCCTCTTTACAGCCAGGTAGATGCCCCCCTTACAGCCAGGTAGCAGCTAATAATAATAAAATAAAAAAAGTACTCACCTCACCACTGTCCGCGTGTCCAGGTCCAGGATCTGCTGAGCAGTGATCCGTCCTGCCTCCTCCCTGTAGCCGCAGCTGCTCAGCGAGTGTACAGCTGCTGACTGACGCTGTTCGGCTGTGCAGAGTCAAGGACTAATGGGCTAATTTGCGAGCGGGCAAGGCGGGCGGTCGCGGCATCTCCCTCAGGTGAGTGGAGCCTCGGCGCCCCGGGCGATTGCCCGCCTCGCCCGCCCCTAGGAACGGCCCTGTGTATGGAAGTATTCTTCCCTAGAATTGCTTCTTTGCGAGAATACTTCATATGGAACCTGACAAAACCTTTAAGGCTCGGCTGAGTGCAAAGGCCTTTATGTGTAGTGGTCCCACAATGTCCCAGGAAGATCATTGTATGTTGAAAATATTGTATCCTGAGGCCATTGTAACTTGTGGGAGCACTGTATTGCCAGCAGAAGCCTGAAATTTGCTTCTTTTCAGAAAGAAGATTACCAGGTAAAACCACCACACATGGTCTTAGTAAGTCTAATGAGCCTCTCTAAGGGGAATTCTGAAGATTTGCTTTAATTATTTACAGCATCTCTTTTTCTGAGCTAAAAATACATAAGATACAATTAATGAAAAGCTCAAGCTGTGAGACGCAATCCTGCCAGTTTGTCTCGGTGCCACTCAGTGACCTGTATACCACAGTACAAATAGTTTCAGTTTCTACTTCCTGTGCTGGGGGTACCATTGGGCATCTTTCTAAGAGAAATCCAGGCAGTGAAAGTGCTGGTGAAAGAGAAGTAATAGAAGTACAAGTGGTATATAAAACCTTGACAGATAAAAATTACACAAGAGACATTTCCACCCGCCTGCATTTCCACCTACACACCTAATCACCCAAAGTTATTCAGCCAAGGTCAAACACTGTGTTTTTTGTAGCATTTTTAACTGGCATTTTTTTTTAGGTACAGCATGATGAAATGCACTTTTTTGTGGGATTGTTTCACATTTTCGGTGTTTTTTGGCTCCATGCCATTTTTTTCAAAGCATAGCATGCTCTAATTATGATTTTTTCAGGAATTTTACCATAAACCTATCTAAAATAATGTAAAAATTTAATTAAAAAAAGAGCCAGTGTTGACCTGCCTGAGCTAGTGATTGAATAGGTAGGCAATTCCTTTGTGTTGAGATGAGAGCAGAAAGTAGAGATCAATGGGGACCCGGTAAACATGGAAACCGCAGTGGTGAATGATCATTCATGTAATAAATATTTTTTGATTTTACCCAGTATTCCCCTTTTTAAAAAAAAAAAAAAAAACACCAGACAACTCCTTTAATATAATAATTGGCTTCTGTGTTTTGGGCAAAAATAAAAAGACGATGAAAAATGTGGTGTTTTTCTGAAAAATGCTGTGTCCAAATAGTCTTATGGTTAAGAGCAGGGGCACTTAACCTTTTTGTTTCACAGATACCTTTATCAGTCAGGAGAAAACTATAGACATCTTTTCAGAATACAGCAGAAGATGGACCTATAACACTCCATATCGGGATGCAGAATATAGAATTTGTGTTAAAGTAGCGTACTCACAAAAAGTTATGAATTCTTAAATTAACGAGTTCTGTAACATTTTAGCAATCAAAAGAAAACAACTTACGGTACCTACTTTCAGGTATTTGTTAAAGTGTTCATTTAACACATCTTTACATAAATCAACAGTACAAGCAAAATAAGAAACTTTGTAATATATCTTGTTAAAGAAAAATGCTTTCTTCTCTTATCAATCTTCTTTTCTCCACCATCCAACTTTCTAATCTACTCATTCACCTGTCTTGCATGAGAGCTAGGAACCAGCTTCATCAAGAGCTCAGGTTATTGATGGTGCTGGATGTATAGTCATATCTCACAGCTACACTGCTCATTACTGCCCTCTTATGTCCTCCATGCCCAGGGGCGTAACTAGAGAAGCCTGAGCCCCATATCAAACTTTCGGACAATTAACATTTACCGGTACCTCTTACTAATAGTCATGCAGTTACTAGATAATACAAAGAGCAAATACCTCATATACATATCACCATCATACTGCCACTAAACTAATCCCACTATACCAAGCCTAACATAACCAATAACACTACAACTCAATTATACCACCAGAACAAGACCACAAATTACCACCACATAGTGACTGAATAACACCACTATACTACTACTGAATAAAGATAAGTATACAAATTCCAATATTATCGCCACAAAGTTGTAGATACCAGTGTACACAGGCTCTGCAGACTATATATTAACTCCATAAAGTGACCATATAGAGTTATATACCAGTGTACACAGGCTCTACAGACTGTATATAATCTCCATACAGTGACCATTTAGTGGTATATACCAGTGTACACAGACGCTCTGCAGACATATAAGTGATTACAATGGAGTTACATCCACTGACTCACAGGTGACATTTCTCTGACGGGTCGTTCACTTTGCCATTTCTTCTGCACCTGGTCCAGACCGCCATGGTGACTTCTCCCGTTTACCACTCGTCCCTGCAGATTTGGACACTCTTGGAATCCTCACTTTTCCAGCACCTCCCTAACTTTCTCCCACCTCTGTACAAACTTCCCATCGGTGGGAGAGTGGGTACAGGCCATAGTTTAGAGGCACAGTCTCCTAGAGAGGTGGGAAGGAACAGAGGACAAACTCCATGGAGACCGTGCTACAGCTATGGCCTGTACCCCTCTGATTTATATTACCCGGTAGGTAGGTGGGCCCCAGGTAGCTAGGAAAATAATCTAAAAAAAAAAAAAGGGAATCTAACAAGAGAACAAAGAGTGACTTTTAATAACTATATTTACTATTTTGCCATAGGCAAACTTAAACTCTATCAGTTCTCAATCTATAAAGCACTAAAACTTAACTTTTTTATATTTATAACACTTAACCTCGATACACACTATTTTAAAAACCTGATTTCTAACCTCTCAATTTGTCCCTTTCTAATTGTGAAGGAATAACTCCTTTTCTATTATCAAGTCTGGTGGAACACCACCTTTTAGCAGGGAAACTCTATATTTACAGTGATTTGCTAACTCCAAAAAGGAATCCAAAACATCTTACTTGGGCAGTCATCCCTAATCTAATGGGCATGAAACATATAAGGTTTCCTTGTGAGACCCTCTACAGCGGGTAATACAGTAGAAAGAGGTAGAAAATCACAAATTAAAATGTCCTGCCTGACCTCCCCAACATGTTTCACCAGATAACTGGCTTCATTAGGGGACAGAGGCCCGGCTTACCCGCTGCAGAGGGTCTCAGAAGGAAACCTTATATGTTTCATGCCCATTAGATTAGGGATGACTGCCCAAGTAAGATGTTTTGGATTCCTTTTTGGAGTTAGCAAATCACTGTGTTTCCCTGCTAATAGGTGGTGTTCCACCAGACTTGATAATAGAAAAGGAGTTATTCCTTCACATTTAGAAAGGGACAAATTGAGAGGTTAGAAATCAGGTTTTTAAAATAGTGTGTATTGAGGTTAAGTGTTATATATATAATAAAAGTTAAGTTTTAGTGCTTTATAGATTGAGAACTGATAGAGTTTAAGTTTGCCTATGGCAAAATAGTAAATACAGGTAGCTACGAAGACCCCCATTTAGATAGGTTGGTAGGCCCTAGGTAGGTTGGTAGGTCTTAGGTAGGTAGGCTCCAGGTAGGTAGGCAGTAGTTAGGCCAAAGTTAGGTAGATATGCAGGTCCTAGGCTGTAGGTGGGCCCCAGGTAGCTAGGTAGACTGTAGCTAGGCCCTAGTTAGATAGGCTGTAGGTGAGCCCCAAATGGGTAGGTAGGCTGTAGATGGGCCCTATGTGGGTAGCTAGGTAGGTAGGCTGTAGGTGAACTGCACGTGGTAGGTATTCTGTAGGTGGTCCCCAGGTAGCTAGGTAGGTAGGCTATAGGTGGACCCCAGGTAGTTAGGTTATAGGTGGGCCCCAGTTAGCTAGGTAGGTGATCCCCTAAGTAGCTAAGTAGATAGGCTGTAGGTGGACCCCACATAGATAGGTAGGCTATACGTCATTGCACCAGCCGATGCCTGGTAGGCTTAAAGGGGTTTTACCAGGACGTGAGTTACTTACCTCCTTATCAGCACAGGAGTAGAATATAAACAAAGCATGCTGAGTCATGAAGGCTGCAGGGGAGAGAGGGAGGGGGTGAGCAGAGAGTGAGGAATAAGGGAGTGTCTCAAAACTTAACTCAAATAATAACTTTACAACAGTGGATTCTCTATACAGCATGACACAGGCTCATACACTGCACTTTCTCCCCAGCCCCTTGAAGCTCATTCATTCCCTGTCATCAGATAAGAAGTGTTTCACGCAAACGCGGCCTGTCAGCTCCTCTGGTCGTGTCTAATGCAAGCTTTCAGGTAACTAAGGGGGATTGAGAAATGCTGTACCTCTCAGAGTCTTCACTTTTTATAATCACAAAACCCCTTTAAGGCCTAAGAATTAGCAGAGCAGAACCAGAGCCGCGCAGTCACTGCCTCCGAACTATACAAACACAAAACTAAGACTCTTACAGACTACAACAATATCACAAAAAGCAAGGCAATGCTGGACTAAGAGCAACTAGTACTCTAAAACTGAATGTGGACACTTAGCAGATTTCTAGACAATCTCTCAAGACAAAACTTTTCTCCAGAACAAGCAGATTACTAGAACATTTCAGTGGGCCCTAATATCAATAGCTATGCTAATACAAAACAAGACACAAGTGAACAGAGTTCTGCTATCCACCACCCCTCATGCTACCAAACCATGAAATCTAAAGAGAATCTATCAATTAGCTTATCACTGCGCATGATTGGCTGATATGTGAAGACTATAAACAGTCACTGTTTAACTACTCCAAACAAGCATACAAAGAAGAAGGAAGAAATAGCAAGGAAAATCCTTGCAAATCGTTTATTTTAATACAAACCTAGCCATTTTTCATGATTTTGCAAAAAATTTTAAAATAAAAAAGAAATTTTACTCTGATTTATTGCAACATTCAAAAAATGAAGGAAATGCTAGATTTCAGATAGAGGTAAGAAAAAAATAAGGTAATACATTTTTGTTTTAATTCAAACTCTAGAACCTCCTGGTCTAGAACTCCTTCCTTAGAGGTATTTCTCTAATCTGTTAGATAACGTAATGCATTATTGCATACACAGTAATGGCTGATAACATTCCTCTAGTGTGTGTTTGGCAGAGAACTCAAATCAGGAATGCATCTTTTGAAATGTGTAGGATTACAGCAGCTCAGACTCTTTTTTTATATACATTTACATTTAAATTTATATGGGGAAATGCTCAAAATTTGTGAAAAAAAACCTTCCACTTTTTTTAAAAAAAAAATTATCTGCTTGGATAAAAATTCCTTTGCTTTTATTCTTAAAATTTGTTCTCTTTTTTATTTTCAGAATTCCCAAAGAAATGTCATTCCTTGAGTATCCTCCAACCAGCTATGGATGTTTTTTTACTTGCCCCCAGTCTGTGAAAAGAAATTTCGGGATTTTTTATATTAAAATTGGTAAAACAGTCAATTTTACTATCCCTAACGAAAAGGCGGGCAAAAAAAAGGGAAATTTCTTCTACCCAGGGGGCGGGGGCAACATAGGATTTTTGTTCCCTTTTTCATGATTATTAAATTTCTAAACAGATGAAACACTCTTTCGGGATTTCATTGGTGACATTGGTGAATAGTGCAATACATGCACTTTTTTTTTCTTTTTTACTATGTTTTAGAAAATTGGGTTTAAGAAAAGAGAAATACATTGTAACTTTAAAAAACCCTTTTACTGAAATGGGGTCGCCCCTAAAGTGTGGTGCATTTTTCAAAGGGGAAATCCTCCTTTTCCCTTTAAAAAAAGGGGGCCCCCAGTAAGATGGTTTGGGTTAACCCTTTTGGCCCGGGACACATTAGCTTGAAAGTGGGATGTTCCTAGACACCATAGGGCCACTTAGCAAAATTAGAACCACCACCGGATGAAAAGAAGGTGTAAGTACAAAAATTTAAAAGGGGAAATTGGGTATTAACATCAGTATTCGGAGAACCCACATATAGGGTTTTTTTAAAGAGAGCAAAAAGCTTAAGGGGGGGTTTTTCTGACAGTAGAAAATGCTCATTCATCTGTCAAGGCATGATGGAAAAAAGAAGAGAAACTTACCTCCTACACGCTGATGTTTCGTAGCGGTAACAGTCCTGGTGATCCCAGTGATCGTGGCAACCTGTGATTGGCTGCATCTGTCACGTGAACGAGGAACTTTCAAAGCCACAACTGAAATCCCCGTGATGGCTGCGGCGACGAAATGAGGTCCAGGAGGTATGATTCTTCTTTCTTTTTCCATCATGCCCCGAGCATCTTCCACTGTTTGGGGGAAAAACCCCCTTTTTATTTTTCCCACCAAAGGGTTTTCCCCGGAAAAAGGGTCCTCTCAAGTTCTCGGCTCTATTGCAGTTAGTATGTGTTTTGGGGGGAAATTTTGGGGTTAGAAAGGATAAATCAGGATTTTCAACTAGAAAGGGTTTGGGGAAAGTAAACGGGTTGGGCGGGTTTTTTCTGCCCGGTTTTATTTTGAAAAAAGTGAAAAATTAAGAAGAAAAAATGGAAAAGTTTTAAAAAGTTTACACAAGGAAACCCCCTGGACAAAAAATTGAAACCCCCCCTAATATCTAACACTATATGGCAAGGACGGCCGTGAATGTGAATGATCTCTTCAAAAAACTTGTTGGTCAGTTGTGGAGCAAGTGGGAAGCTCAGCAAAGTAGCTATTATCAAGCACTTGTCTGCCTCAATATTTACAACCCGAGTAACACCTTTTTTCGCTATTTTTCCCCTTTTCAAAACAACCCCCCCAACCAAAAATGGGGTTTGGGGTTTTTTCACAGAATTATCTCAAACGGTAAGACTTGACTTGGGGAAAAGGTGAAAAGGGGGAAGGAAGGCCATAAACATTCCCGGGGGGAAATTGTCCCAAATTTTTTATCTATTGACAGCTTTAATGGGGACTCCAGGACTTTAGATCTTTTTTAAAAAAAGAAAAATTTTTTCCGGGTTCCACCCCAAAAATATTTACCATTCTTATAAAGAAGACTTCACAACCACAGTTCATTATCTTCAGAGAAGAAATCAGGTGATACTTTTTAGAGGCTAACTGAGTATATTTGATGGTGAGCTTTCGAGAGTACTAGCTCTCTTCTTCAGGGCATGATGTTTTACAAGAACCCCGAAAATTTTAAAAGACATTTTATTTAAAAAAAAATACATGGCTCTTCAAAAAAAAAAATGAGAATCTTTAAAAAATAAAAAGCAATATAAGTAGAGAATTTTTTTACAACCAGGGGCCCAAGAAATAAAAAGTTTTGGAAACTTGTGAAATTTTGACAGACCCGGGGTCAGTTTATTTTGTCCCCTTTTTCCTTTTCTATCAGGGTTTTATTTTTGACCCTCACAGTTCACATAAAACTGTGACATGAAACTATGATGAATATTTTGTTTCCTTTGCGGGTTTTTAAATTTTTGCATTAACTTAATTCCCATTCCTTCCCCTCCCTTTTTGTATTAAAATGTCCCCCTTAAAAAACCCCAATCTTTCCCAAAACTTTTAATCATGGTCCCTCTGGAAAAAAAGGGCGGCCACTGGGAGATCAGTTCTGCTGTTATTAAAGGTGAATCTGTGTGAAATTTATGCGCCCCCCCCCCCCCCGACTGAGTTTCCCGCCCTTTTACCCCCCCCCATAGAAACATGTGGTGGGACAATTTCACACAAATTAAACAATACACCCCATTAAGGAAAAAAATGTTTCCCCCCAATTCTATTTCCCCGCGTGAAATGTGGGACAGGTACACTGTCAGCGGGGTGGGTGTTTCCTGCTCTTGCACCTGTTTTTCAGGCAGGGTGAGGGGCCCTTTTCTGTTGGGGGCCTTCAGGGGAAATTTCCGGGGCAATAATAAAGCTGCAGGTTTGGTTTTTTCCAAAAGGAAAGGAGAGAGGGGCTGGGAATATTTTTTTTTGGTTGGTTTTTCCCTATTTAAGGGACAGGTTGAAGTTTTTGGCAAAAATTTTTTTGGAAACTGCAGCTTGGGTTGTAGGTGACAACTTTGGGGGGACTCGTTTCTTATTCAAGGATGGAGTTGCAGAAATTCCGGGGGCACCGGGGGAAAAAAAACCTCCCAAAAAAAACCAGTAACAAGCTTATACCCGTTTTATTTTGCCACAATATTTTTCTTTTGGGGGAGGACCTAGACCTACAGCGAATGGGAAATTCAATGGGGTTCCCGATTTGCGCCCAGTAAGCAAACCTCTTTTTGACAAACTGGGAAAAAGCATACTATCCACATGAACCACCAAACCATGTGTACCTCCGTTACATCATGAATCCTTGTATCTGGATGCAGGTGAGGGCCCTATTTCTTTCCCATAATGACTTCAATAACTTCCACCCACCTCAACCTAAAAGCTTACCTTTTCAGAGAGCAAAATCCCTTTCTGGTACTAAAATACACATCAAAGACCACCGGCTACCACATCGTATCCCCACAAACCCACAGACGAGGGGCCCTCCCAGTGGCGAGAAAGGGGGTGTAAAGGTCTCATGGCGCCCGGGGCCCCAAGCAACGGGGGGCCCCCGGGGCCCCCTGGCCAACTGTCGCCCCGTACAAGCATCGGCGTAGAATGTCCTGTCCCCGGGGAAAAAGTCAGATACAGGAAGTGGGCGGAGAAAGCCCCCCGGGCAGAAAGTGGGAGTCAGAGCAGCCACTGCTTGATCCAGTCCACCTGAGCCCTCACCCCCCGCCTGACCCTTTCACACCATGAGCCGTCTCACTCCTCCTGCCCCCCTGCCCCTCACCCTTGGCCCCCATTTCCCCCCCCACCCCCCCCCCTCGCCCATCAGCACCAGGGCCCCCCTCACCCCCCTGCCTGAAAAGCCCTCACAGCCAGAGCCGCCCTCCCCCTCCTGCCTGAGCCATCAGAGCCAGGCCCCCTCACCCCCCCTTGCACCCTCACAGCCATGAGCCGCCCTCACCCCCCTGCCTCAGCCCATCAGCAGCCTGAGCCGCCCTCACCCCCCCCTCCCCTGCACCCCATCGCGCCATGAGCCGCCCTCACCCTCCTGCCTGCAGCCTCAGCACCATGGCCCGCCCTCATCCCCTCCCACCCCTCAGCAGCCATGACCGCCTCACCCTCCTCCTCCCCACCCCATCAGCCCATGACCGCCCTCACCCCCTGCCTGCAGCCCACAGGGCCATACCCGCACTCACCCTCCTGCCCCCAGCCCATCAGCAGCATGACCCCGCCCTCACCCTCCTGCCGCGCCATCAGCACCCATGAGCCCCCTCACTCCCCTGCCTCACCCATCAGCACCCATGAGCCCCCCCCCATCCGCCTGCACCTCAGCAGCCTGGCCGCCCTCCCCCCCTGCCTGCGCCCTCAGCAGCCATGAGCCCCCCTCACCCCCCTCCCTGCGCCCATCGCAGCCATGAGCCCAGTCCCCCCCTGCCTGCACCCCTCGCACCATGAGCCGCCCTCACCCCCTCCTGCAGCCCATCGCAGCCATACCGCCCTCACCCTACTGCCTGCACCCCCATCAGACCCATAGCCGCCCTCACCCCTGCCTGCAGCCCTCAGCAGCCATGAAAACCCTCACCCCCCCTGCCTGCCCCCATCGCAGCCTGAGCCGCCCTCAACCTACGCCTGCACCCCATCGACCATGACCCGCCCTCACCCCCCTTTGCAGCCCTCAGCAGCCATGAGCCCCCCTCCCCCTCCTCCCTGCAGCCCATCAGCAGCCTGAGCCGCCCTCACCCTCCTGCCTCAGCCCTCAGAAACCCTGACCCCCGCCCTCACCCTCCTGCCTGCAGCCCATCACACCCATAGCGCCCCACCCTCCTCCCCTGCAGCCCATCAGCAGCCATGACCGCCCTCACCCTCCTGCCTCAAGTAAAATAGTAAGAGAAAACATCAAGCACCTTTTTGTCTTAAAAACTTACAGGGGTGCCTGTAATGTGTAGATTAGGGTACTTCGGCGGCCTGTTGGGGGACGTGGGGACTTGTAGTTCTGCAGCAACGCTGTGGGACTGCAGGATATCCCTACATATGTTTTTGTTTTAAAGGCATGTAGTGTACATTCTTAAACCCTTTTCCACAGCAGCTTTGTAAAATACAAGTCCAGGCATGTTTAAAAAGACCGTTTTAAATACCAGGAATACACTTGAGGCAACATATGTATAATATACACATACCACACATCTAGTTAACACCCGGTAGTTGTAGAACAAATTTCCCAGCAGTGTCAAGTCCCTAAGGATACACATTTCAGGCACCTATGTATTTACATATATATTATATATTATATTTAAAAATTATATATGGTGTCTGCAATGTGTTTTCCTTATGGTATTGCACTGCTGGGGCAGTTTTCTACAACTCCAAGTTTTTCTAGGGAGATTACAAGTAAAAAAAAAAAGATGTAAAATGAAAAAAAAAATCAAAAAAATTAAAAAAATCCCCCCTTTTTCTTTTTAATAATAAAAAAATAATCAAAAAATGACCCCTAATGGTTTGCCTCAGTTTAAAAGTCCATTATTAAATATAAATAATTTTCTCCTATGGTGACACTGCAGGCTGTGTCACTATTCCATTATATAATATATATGGCGGTAAAAATGGTCAAAGTGTATTTTGTAATGTGAGTTTTTACTCAGTGACAGTACAATGGTTTTAAATTCAGTCTTTTTGGGGTGTTACTGGCGTTTATTTTGGGATTTGTATATTTTTTTAATTTGGCACTTTGGTCTTTGTAAAATGATTTGGTGGTAACAGTATGGTGGTATTAGTCACTTTATAGTGGTGAAATACATGATATGTGGCGGTATTTTTGGTTTGGTATATTGATTTGATGTAACAGTATGGGTTATTAGTCACTATGGTGAGTGATATCTGGGGGATTTTTTGGTCTTTTTTTTGTGTTTTTGGGAATATTACTCTTGCTATATTGGTTTGTCAGTGATATTAAATGGTATTATCCTATATATGGGGAATGTGGCTGTGTGTTTTTTCTCTTGCATATGTAGTGACCTAGAAAAACAATAAATCAATTAAAACTGTACGGTGAAACTCCAACAAAAACTAAACTCAAAAAACAAAAGTGAAATTTAAATTTTTTTCCTGTTCACCTCACAAAAATTGGGTGGAGGGAAGGGACCCCATCGGGGGCAAAGTTCGGTGAGAACATATTTTCTTATTAATGTTTTTAAATACAGTGGTCCACAGCGACCGTCTTCAGGGAGGGGGCCCCTGAAATTTTGCACCCGGGGTCACAAGCCTTTGCTATGCCCCCTGGGCCTACCTCAGAAAACGCTTCCCCCCAAGCACATAAAACAATCCCTTTTACCAGCCGGATCGATACAATGTATTTGTCCGAAAAGGCAGACCTGGGCAAGCACCTCAAATTTGGGATACAGGGCCCAAAATCGCAGACAACCAAATAAACAAAACGGCCGCCATTAAAAGAGCAGTCTGCTCACTACAAAGGGCCCCCGAAGGAAAAACGGTGCCCCTAGTTGAACCTAAAACCACAGCTGGGTCTACGAAAGATTGCCAAGGAATTAAACCTGTACTACATAGGGAAAAACAGACTAAAAGAATTTCCCGTCCCCTCTCCTTTTTTCGGCAAAAAAAAAACTTGCGCGTCGGGCGCCCTAAAGGGCCCCCAAAAACGAAAATGGCCTCCCCTGCCTGCAAAACAGGTGCAAGCCCTGCAGGCACATCCACACGTCAGTGTACCTGCCCCACAGCCCCAGCAGGTTTTGATGAATTAGGGGGAAATTTTTTCCTGCGGCTAGCAATGTGGTGTATCTGATTATGGTGTGCAAGCCCCATCACAGGCCTTTATGTGGGGGAAAAACAGGAAAAGGGGGACTCGTCGCGGGGAATTCACACAGATTCACCATTAAAAACGCAAAATGATCCCCAGTGGGTACATTTTTGAGGGGAGGGCCACTGTGTGAAGATTTTCGTTTTTTTGGTTTTTAAAGGGACATTTTAAGAACCCCTGGGAGAGAAAAGAAAGGGATATAAATTAATGCAAAAAAAAATACAGCAGAATGGATAAATATTAATCATGTTTATTCAACTATGTGTGAAAAGTGATGGTCCAAATCACACCTAATAGCAAAGAGATAAGGTAAGAAACAGATCCCTTCTGTCACCCTACAAGTTTCCGGACTGTTTTTTTTGACCTGTTGTAAAGACTTTTCTTTTTTTTATTTAGAGAGGGGAATTTCTCAAAAAATTTTTTCGGTAATTTGCCCATTTTTTCCGACAAAATTGTTTCGTTCCCAATTCTTCGGACGAATCGCGTTAAAAAGGGGTATTTCCAGGTGCACAGAGCCCGCAGGGGGCTGTTTTGAACGTTGTGCCAGCTTAAAAAAGCAGAGGGAGCTTGGTTTTTTTTTCATACAATGTTGTGTTTTAGTTTGACACGCACATGGGCTGCCCCCCTTTTGAACGTTCATATAAAAGCCCTGGGCACTTATGGGGGCAAAAAATGACCCAAAAAAGAAGCGGAACGTAGCCCGATAAAGTCATGGCGCAAAAGTGGAAAAAAACAATGGGCTCAGGTGGCAACATTAGTGACGAGTGTGGAGGTGCCCGGGGGCCCAGCCACGGGCAGCAGAGGTCAGACGTGGCACAAGGCCCATTCTGGAAGTGGAAAAACAGTACCGGCCGAAGATTTTGGCACAATGACACAGTTGGAGGTCAGGGTTTGGCAGCAGATGAGGTCAGGCAGTGGCAAAAGGGAAAAATTTTCGGGGAGCGGCAAAAAGGCGTAGGCAAAGAGTGGTACAAGGGGAACACAGTGTGGAGGGCACCAGGCGGGCAACAGCCAGCAAAAGGGGTAGACAGTGGCACAATGACACAGTGGGGAGGGCACGGCGGGAAAAGCCCCTCGCAGAAAATGAGGTCAAAAGTGGCAAAAGGGAAAAATTTTTGGAGGGGGGAAAAAAACAGGAGAAAGGCCACGTGTGGGGGGGCAGGGCAGCACCCCACGGCGCGCATGGGGTTTGACAGTGGCCCCAATGACACGTGTGGGGGCCCGACAGGGGGTCACGGGCAGGCAGCATGAGGTCAGAGAGGGGCCCCCAATGACTTTCTGGGGGGGGGGGTGGCAAAATAGTATTAGGCCACAGAGCGGCACAATGATGAAAAAAAAGCGGGGGGCCGGCGGCACCCACCCAGGGAGGTGGGCCCAGGGGCCCCAAAATTGAATGAGGGGGAGGTGATGACAGGGGGCAAAAAAGCATGAGGTCGGGAGAGTGGCACAATGACTTTTGGAGGTGGCAAAACAGTCCCCAAGGCCGCAGAGGGGCCCACAATGCCCACAGTGTGGAGGTCCCCGGAAACGCAACAGCAGCGGGCAGCATGGAACATAGAGTGGCAAAAGGGAAAAAGGTGTTGAGGGGGGGGCCCTTTACCAGTCCCTGGAAAAGACGGTGGTAGGCAGAGGGGAAAAAAACTATCAGCAGTTGTGTGGCATCAGGCGGGGTGGCGGCATCAGAATAGTGGCTGGGGGGCAGGTAGTTTAAACCCCAGCCCTGCCCCCCTAAGGCATTGGGGTGGTGGAAAATTTGGGCCCCGATCCCGCCTGATTCATTTGACAAAGGTCGTCGTTCAAATTTTTTCCCCGTGGAAAAGGGGGTTTCCCCTTTGGGGGTAACGTGGCCCCCGCCGAAATTGAAAAACCCGCTCTGATGCCACATTTACTGGCCGGGGCAGGACGGGTTTTCTTTACTGAAAAAACCCCGGAAAGTTGGGGCCCACCCTCCATTTTGGTTCCCCCAGTAGTCCAGGGGAATCTTCTAACTGGGGTGGCAGATTGGTTTGCCCAAAAGTGGGGGGGGGGCCCACAAAACCTGTTGGTTCAGGGAATGCTCCATGCCCTGCTGCTGCTGTGCTGGGGGAATGCCCTCCCCCACTGGGCGGGTGGGGGAAAAGCTGCTCTTTGGGGTGACTCCAGATTTTGGGTTTTACTGCTGTTTGGAGCGGGGTACGCTCCACCCCCCCCCCTTTCCCCCGAAAAGCCGGGGGTAGTACGTTGAGCGTGGGGAAACCCCCCTTTCAGCCCTGTCAGGGGGGGGGGGGGAAGGGGAATCCCGCCATAGGAAAGGGGGAAAATTTGTTTTTCGGGGGTTTCCCTATAGTATTTGAGTTTGTCTTCCCTCTAAATTTAGCGGGGGAAAAAAGGTTTCCCTTTTGGCCCCCCTGGGAAAGCGAGGGCCCCAATAGGGTGGAGAGCCAAAAAAGTAATCCCCCCTGCGGTTTGTGACTATTCGGCTTTTCACAAACCCAGGCAAAAAAGCATGCTGCGGGACACCCTGCACAAGTGCTCCGAGGGGCTCCCTGCCCCCTTTTTCCCTGTTTTACTCCCACGGTGCTTGGGATTTTTTCCATTTTGCCTCGTTTTTCCCCTCATCTAATCCACCTCCTCCAGCTGTCCTGCCCCCCTTCTTTTTACCTGGGTAGAAAAACCCAAATCTTTTTCCAAAAAGGACAAGGTTCTGCTCCAATGTCCCTCCTCCTCCTCCTCCTCCATTTCGTCCCCCCCGGGGACTAATGTGGCCACGAGATGTAGTGGGCCAAAATCCCCGGTCCCCTGCCCAGACAATTTTTCGTTTCCTTTTCCCAGGACATGAAGCTGGGGAATGAGTTATTATCCTTTGGGGTCCTGGCGACTGAAAAAATAACGTGGCCTCTCAAATGGCCTCAACAAACGGAGGTGTAGGGCTTTGGCTCCCACTGGCTGAAAATCAAAATTACACAGGGGAGTATTTTTCTGTCTGCCTGGATCATCAAAAAATCTTTAAAGGGGCCTTTCTCTGTTCTTAACGCCCGGTCAACATGTGCAGGTGGAATTCCAGGGGGGGAAAAACATCCATACAGGCGTGTTGGGGGGGCTTTCCTGCCGTTTGCAACTCGGGAGGGGTTCCTGGCTTTTGTAGGGAATGGTTTAAAGTGCATGACAGTTTCCGGGCCCCATTTTCAGAATGTTTGAAGATCGGTGGAAACTTAAAAAACCTTTTTCCCCAAAACCAGATTAAACCGTGGCCATGCAGGGCGAAAGGGCCAAAACCCCTCCTCGGTGCAGCGGGGGGACACCATGGCCCCCATTTTTTCGTCACCTTTTTTTCCCAGTTTGCAGTTGGCAGGGGAGAAAGCCCCCACATCGATTTTTTGGGTTTGCATGCGGGGGGCATTTCCCTCCCCTGTGGGGACTTCGTTCCCCGAGGAAGCTTTGTAAAAACTGCGGGGACCCCGCTGTCCCCTTTACCCCTGTGGTTTTGATGGAGCAGTCCCTTGTGGAGGCTGAGGGGTTTGGGGGGTTGGGTGGGGGGGGAGGAGGGGGGCTTGGGCCCAGGAGCAGCATTTTTGAAAAAGGGGGAGGAAAAAGCGGGTCTCCTTCCAAGTTTTTGGTGTGCCTGGGCGGAAGCACATTCACCCAGTGGGCCTTTAAAGGGGCTTGTACTGGCCCGGGAACCGTAGTTACGGGCTCCAGACTTTCCGCGCTCCCGTTTTCCCTTTTGGAAACCCAAACGATAAGCTCAAGGATGCCCCAAAACTTTCTGTTTACATATTTATGAAGTGCTGGTACTGCCCTTTTTTGGGGAAAAGTTTTTCGGCTTGGAACTCTCCATTGGGCCCGGGGCAAAAAGCCATTAGTTCTTGAATGGTGCAGGTCCACCATTTGGAAAGGGGGGGGCAGAAACCAAAAACGGGGGGACGGAGCACGGTCAGTGCTGCCCCCTTTGGATTTTTTTTTTTTTGGAGCATACTGTTGTCTTTTAAACAACCCCTCTCTGAAGGGATGTTTGGCGCCATGAGTAGCGAGGAGCAGGAGTTTCGGGAAACCGGGGGGAGGTTTTGTAAAGGGGAAAAACGGGTTTCCCTTTTTGCGAGGGGGTTTGGGGGCCTTGACTGGCTGAAATGGAAATGCGTGCCTGGCCGCTGCTGCTGCTGCTGGGGCGGGAAAGGGCCACCACATTGAGCCAAGTTTTCCCGGGCCCAAACGGTTGGTGACGATGCATGTGTTAAACGCGGGGCCGGTTTGTCCCAAACGTTAGCCCCCTTTGGCCACGCTTCACTTTCTGCCCACGATTCTACATATACCCATATTCGGCTCCTCCGGTTTTTTTAGCAAAAAAAACTGCCACACCCCCCCAAAGTAGTGTTTTTACCGCCAACGCTCCGAATGAGGGGAATATTTGCCCCCCGCTGCCCCCGCTGACCCCCTGTCCCGCTACTGTTTTGGGGACCGGGCAAAGGGCGGGTTTTCTACCCCGTGGCGTTTTGGCTCCAACTACACTGCTGCTACCCTGTGACTCCCCCGGCCCAACACAAACCCATTGGGGCTGCGCCGTGCGGGAGCGAAGCTGCCCCCTTTTTCCCCGCCCGTTGAAAAAAGCCCTTGTTTCCCCCCGGGGGTTTTTCCAAAAAAAAAGGGGTGCGGTCGGTTAAAATCATCTTTATTTGTTTTTAATCGTTTTACTGCCCTAATCCCCGGTCTTGGTAAGCCGGGGTGACCTTCACCCATGACCCCCCCTTTTGCCACTCTCCACAACTATCTTTGCCGCCTATGAAAGTTGTGGGGTATTGGCCCCTTTCTTCGCTCCCAAGGGGCTGCTGATTGCCCTCCTCAAATTGTTCCCCTCGCTATATAGTGGCGCTGAGCCCGGGGAAAACATAGTAAAACCCTGGCTGGGGGAAAATGGGGGGGACAGAGGGGGGCTGGGGACAGGTGAGGGCCGCTGGGCCCGCTCCCGGGCCATGCCAAACTAAGGGGTTGTGTCTGAGGGGTTCCCCCCGACTTTTTGGCTGGGGTTTTGATGTCATCTGGGAGGGAAAAGGATGCCTTTGTCAAAACCCAAACAAAAAAACCCGGGGTTTCTGAACAACACACGGGCCCCTAGATGACAGCCCGGGAGTTGTGGCCCCCCCCGAAATGACCCCTGCCGCGACGTCCCCCTTTCTGTGCTGGGCCCGGGCCCGTTTAGAAAAAGTTTGTGCCCCTGCCACTTTGCAGTTGCAGGGAGCTGCCACCTCTTTTGTCTGACTACTGTTTGTTTTTTAAAAGGGACAGACCCCCTGTTTGATGAAGGAAACTGTATTTGATAAATATACACCCCGTTTTTGACTCCAAATGAACCCAGTAAAAAAGCTTTGGGAAACCCCCTTTGGGTATAAATTGCGCTCCCAAATGGCCAGGAAAAAATTTTCTTGTATGTGTCGTTTACAAGGCACTGTGTGTTTTTTTTTTAAAAGTAAAAGCACAAACGGCCCTTTTAAATTTAAACCCTTTGCTTGTGAAATTTTGCACAAAAAAAAATGTATATAAATTTGGGGGTTGGAAAAAAACGGTTTTTTTTTTGTCGCCCAGCAAAAAAAACGCTTAAAATTTTTCCCCCGGATGTAAAAATTTGGGAATAGAATTGAGCCCCCACAAAATAGTAGTTTGTAGGGGTATTACAATTTGGGGTATTTTCTTTGCAACACCCAACAAGAGATTAATTTTTAATTTACCTTTTTTTGTGAATAAGGTACCCAAAAAAAAAAATTTTTATATTTGGGGGTTTAAAAAAAGAAGGTTTTTTATTTTTTTCAGCACACCCCAAAAAAACGGGTTAATTAAACCCCTGGATGTAAATTGCGCAATAGAAATTTAGCCAACCCCCAAAATATAGCTTTGTACGTGTTTTTAAAAAGGCGTTTTTTCTACCCCCCACAACCCAAAAGTTAAAAAAATTAAATTTAAAAATTTGGGTTGTTTAATTTGGCTACCAAAAAAAAAAATATATATTTGGCGTTGAAAAAGGGCGGTTTATTTTTTTCCAAACCCCACCAACAAAAAAAACGTTAATTAAACCCCCGGATGTAAATTGTTTCAAAAGAATTGGCCACCACAAAAAAAAAAAAAAAAAAAAAGTTTTAAAAAAACTTTTTTTTAAACGTTTTTACAATGGGGGTAATTTTTTTACGCCACACAACAAGAGATAAAAATTTTAATTAAACCCCTTTCTTGTGAATTAGGCTACCAAAAAAAAATATATTTATTTGGGGTTGAAAAAGACGGTTTATTTTTGTCAGCACACCGCAAAACAACGCTTTAAATTTAAACCCCCCGGGTGTAAAATTTTCCCCAAAAGAAATTTAGCCCCCCAAAACTAGTAGCTTTGTAGCGTGTTTAAATGGGTAATTTTTTACGCCACACAAACAAGAGATAAAATTGTAATTTAAAATTTGCTTGGGAATTGGTACCAAAAAAAAAAAAATATATTTGGCCCTTTTAAAAAAAAACGGTTTTTTTTTTTTTCAGCACCCCCAGCCCAAAAAAAAACGCTTAATTAACCCCTGGATGAAAATTTGGGGAATAGAATTTTAGCCACCAAAAAAAATAGAGCTTTGTAGCGTTTTACAATGGTGTTTTTCTACGCCACACAAAAAAGAGATTTAAAAATTTTAATTAACCTTTGCTTGTGAAAATTTGGGGTACCAAAAAAAATATAATTTTTTGGCGTTTAAAAAGCGGTTTATTTTTGGCAAACACACCGCAAAACAACGCTTAATTAACCCCCGGATGAAAAATTTCGGGAATGGGAAATTTAGGAAACCAAAAAAATTTTTAGCTTTGTAGGTGTTACAATGGGTATTTTCTTTCGGGAAAACAACAAGGATAAAATTGTAATTAACTTTTTTTGTGAAAATTTTGGCTACCCAAAAAAAAAAATATATATTTGGGGTTGAAAAAGACGGTTTTTTTTTTTGTCAGCCCCAAACCCCCCAAAAAAAAGCTTAAATTTAAAACCCCGGATGTAAAAATTTCGCAATAGAATTGAGCCACCACAAAAAAAATAGCTTTTTTAAAGGGGTTACAAAAGGGTATTTTTAAAGCCAAAAACAAGAGTTAAAATTGGGAATTTAAACCCTTTTTTGTGAATTAGGTACCAAAAAAAAAAAAAAAAATATTTGGCGTTGAAAAAAAAGGGGTTTTTTTTTTTCAGCACCCCCAAAAACAAAACCCTTTTAAAAACCCCCGGGTGTAAATTTTGGGAAAGAATTGAGCCACCCCAAACTAGTAGCTTTGTAGCGTATTTCAAAGGCGTATTTTCTAGCCACAAACAAGAGATAAAAATTTTAATTAAACCCTTGGGTTGGGGAATTAGGCTAAAAAAAAAAATATATATATTTTTGGGGTTTTTAAAAAAAAAAGGTTTATTTTTTTTCAGACACAGCAAAAAAACGGCTTAATTAACCCCCGGGGTAAATTGGCAAAAGAAATTTAGCCACCACAAACTAGTAAAATTTGTAGGTGTTTTCAATGGCGGATTTTTTAGGCCCCAAACAAGAAAATAAAATTGGTTTTCCCTTTGCTTGGGGAATTTTGGTAACCCAAAAAAAAAAAATATATTTGGCCCTTTTAAAAAAAACCTTTTTTTTTTGTCAGCACACCAGCCCAAAAAAAACGCTTAATTAACCCCCCGGATTTTAAATTGCGCAATAGGGAAATTTAGCCACCACAAAATAGTAGCTTTTGTTTTTTTTTTTTTGCGGGGTTTCAAAAGGGGGGAAATTTTTTACGCCCCCACAAAAAGAGTAAATTGTAATTTTAAACCCTTTTCTTGTGGGAAATTTGGCTTCCAAAAAAAAAAATATTAATTTGGCGTTTTAAAAAAACGGTTTTTTTTTTTGCAGCACAGAAACAAAACAAAAGGTTTAAAAAAAACCCCGGGTGTAAATTGCGCAATAGGGAATTTTGCAGCCAAAAATGGGAAATGTATTTTTTATTGTTAAAAAAGCGGTTTCTTTAAAAAGAAATTTAAAAAGGGCCCGGCTTGATCCCACTTGGATTTTTGAATGTATATGCAGCTGCCCGTGGACGCACAAATGGATTTTAGATCCAATACCCAAAAAATCAGGGAAATTGGGAAAATTTAGAGAACAGTTTTCTGGACAAGCTGAGAAAAACCCCCCCCCCAAAAAAAAACGCTGTGTAAAAATCATTTTTCAGAAAGCGCTTTCACCCGCGCAGCACCCCTTTCCCCGTCCGGCCCCGTGAGGGAGTGTTAGCTCCCAGCGGCGCGCTCGGCGGGCTTTTTTAGTTTCGGTTTTACGGCCCCCAGAATTCCCCCCGGTTTTTGATTGGCTTTAATCTTGCACATGTCAGCAGGCTTTCCCCTTTTTCCTCCCCGGGCTTTGGCCCCCCTGTAACGCCCTTTTGCTCGCCCGCCATTTTTTCAATGAAAAGCAATTCGTTCACCGAAGTAACCCCCCCAAAATTCGACTTGTTTTTGAAACCCAAGTTTCCTGAAATTTTTAAACGAATTCCACTTCGTTAGAATCGATTCGCCCATCTCTACTTATATTACATTTTGTTATTTTTAAAGATTCTCAGTTTCTTTGAAGGTCCATGTATTTTGTGTATAAAATGTCTGTGACTTTTCAGGTTCTTGTATAACATCATGTCTGAAGAAGAGAGCTAGTACGCTCGAAAGCTCGCCATCAAATATACTCAGTTAGCCTCTAAAAGGTATCGCCTGATTTCTTCACTCTTCTACTACTTTCTATGGTACAACATTATACTACTACCTTCAGAGAAATAATTCTGCTCTGTTCTAAATTTTTTGGGTGAAGAAGCAAGGGTAGAGTCTCCCATTAGATAATATTTCAGACAAGACAGCTCCTACATGACTGAAGCAACATGCATCTTGACAAAAAAATGCCTAAGAACTTTTGGATGAGAGAGGACTGAAACAAACACCACGCAAGAGTCTTAAATGGTTGCTTCAAGACATTTGGCAATGAATTGCCATTAGTAGTTAGGGAATGCAACAAAAGCATTATAGCATTTTTTGACCCAAAGGACACGGCCAGAGAAGGATGACAGAAACCCTGTCGAGATCTAGGATTTATGAATGAAGTCCTAGTATGGATATGGCTTTTGCCTCTGATAATGAAAGGGGTTTACTTGGCTGGTTTATAAAGTTGATTGCATAGTTATAGGAGTGATGATCTAAAAGTGTCTCTACTTTTTGTTTAGAGAACAAGTCGGCAAAATCAAAGAATTGTAAAGAAAGTCTAGAAGAAGCCTCTAATGAGAAGAACAGGAGGAACAACTTTAAGGCATCTCTGGAAACAGAAGGAGTTGTCAAATTAACAGTGGGATTGTGTATATAAAGCCAAGTAAGCCCAGTAAGATCAGATGAGTGGCAAATGGTAGAATCAGAAATAAAAGTTTCTGACATTGCAACAGGCCAATGAGCAGCTGAAATGATGAATTCCAGTAATGTATAAGACCTCCCTAAGTTAAAGAGCCATTCACAGACATTAGACACAGTGGTATACTCAAAGAGACCTGCAATCATAGTTAGGTCTTCCCACAAGCAGGTATATAGATAGGGCTTCCCACAGGCAGGTATATAGATAGGGCTTCCCACAAGCAGGTATATAGATAGGGCTTCCCACAAGCAGGTATATAGATAGGGCTTCCCACAGGCAGGTATATAGAGAGTTAGGTCTTCCCACAGGCAGGTATATAGATAGGGCGTCCCACAGGCAGGTATATAGATAGGGCTTCCCACAGGCAGGTATATAGTTTTATGACCAAAATTAAAAATAACAAACACTAATACTCACCTTGGCTTACCTGCTTCCCGGCCGAGCGCACTCATCTTCTATCCAAGGAGCTTCCCGGGCTGGTGGCGTGATGATGTCATGCTGCCGGCGCCAGGATGCTCCTCCGGCAACTCCTGGGCCCGCACAGAGTTATTACTCTGTGTGCGCCGAGGAGAGGCAGTGGCGTGGAGTTCATCGCATCGCTGCCTAATTCACCAGTACAGGTGATACTAATAGTAGCGCTGCAGGGCCGCGGCGGCCTCTCAGCAATACCCGGCCGCAGCGGCCGTCAGCGCTACTATTAGTAGATCTGGGCATCGTACGCTGCGGGCCGCATCCGACGAGCTGGAGGGCCGGATGCGGCCCGCGGGCTGTACATTGCCCAGGTCTGTTCTAGACCAATTTGCGTCTATCGACGTTCACCTCATCGCTTCAAATCATCTGTTTCCAATCTTCTAATGTACTTTTTTGCAAACTCAAGCCAATGCTTTTTATGACAATACTGAAGTCGAGGTTTCTCTACCTATTTTTGGGCCATCATTTCAGACTTGTATAATGTATTACAAAGTATACAAGCCACCTCCACTCCCGTGTTTGTCATGTCAGAACTGATAGACCTTGTGATGAGCGACTTGTTATTTTGCCTGGACGTCCACCTCTTGGCATTGGAATGGATGGACGGACTTCATTTCATATTCTTCCAGCTGTCAGGGCCTCACATGATGCAGTTTGGCAATTTTCTTGGCCCAGAGATGCTATCAGTGAGCTGGATGATGCAGTTTCTTTTTACCTGGGAAATCTTCATGGTTTCTCAAACCAGTGACCTTTCTCTTGGGAATCAGCCTAATAACACACTGAGCTATTAGGGAATGGGAGAACAGGATGTGATTTGTGGTAACAAGAAAAACAAGATTGTCCTACAACCAGGAGCAAAACAGTAACAATGCAGTTACATGACAAGAATCTACAGAACTAAGCATATGCTAAATAGTGACAGGTCAAAGTTATGTATGAGATAGCCAAGATGATTGTCTATTAAATTATGGTAGTCTCACGTTCAAAGCTGTAGTGAATGGTGAGATATGAGCCTTAAATTCAAAAATACAAAACATTGTTACTCTTTTGTATGCCAGTGTAAGACAGTCTCCTGGATCTCTTCTCCAAGGAAAGAGCAGCGGGACCCACTTGCAAAGTCTCAACACTCAGTTCACCCTGCAAATGGTCTCCCAATCCTCCCTAATAAACAACCACCAAAGCTTCATTATTCCAGAATACATCCAAAGTCAGGGTGTGTAACTTAAAGGGGTTAATCTTATTTTTT